>CM019709.1:22547675-22590175 GCA_009760885.1 Achatina immaculata | reverse complement strand
CTAGGAATAGTTGTAACATCACAGATGTAGTAACTAGGAATAGTTGTAACATCACAAATGTAGTAACTAGGAATAGTTGTATCACAGTTATAGTAACTAAGAATAGTTGTATCATCACAATTATAGTAACTAGGAATAGGTGTATCATCACAATTATAGTAACTAGGAATAGTTGTATCATCACAATTATAGTAACTAGGAATAGTTGTATCACAATTATAGTAACTAGGAATAGTTGTATCACAGTTATAGTAACTAGGAATAGTTGTATCACAGTTATAGTAACTAGGAATCGTTGTATCACAATTATAGTAACTAGGAATAGTTGTAACATCACAGATGTAGTAACTAGAAAATATCGCAGATGTTACTATGACAACGTCAGGTAAGTGTTTTACTATGACAGAATCAGGTCAGTGTTTTACTGCATTAGATGAGTGTTTTACTATGACAGCATCAGGTCAGTGTTTTACTATTACGACATTAGGTAAGTATTTTACTATGACAGCTTCAGGTAAGTGTTTTACTATGACAGCTTCAAGTCAGTGTTTTACTATTACGGCATTAGGTAAGTGTTTTACTATGACAGTATCAGATCAGTGTTTTACTATGACAGCGTTTATTAAGCGTTTTACTATGACACCATAAGGTCAGTGTTTTACTATGACAGCTTCAGATAAGTGTTTTACTATTACAGTATCAGGTAAATGTTTTACTATGACAGTATCAGGTAAATGTTTTACTACAGGACATCTCGCAAAACATGCACGTTAGTTACATTTATTTTATTTACAGGTAAGGCAGGTGTGCCTGACGTGGAAAGATTGAAGAATGTCAGGCGAGAATCATGCCTGACGTGAAGAGATTGAACAATGTCAGGCGAGAATCATGCCTGACGTGAAGAGATTGAAGAATGTCAGGCGAGAATCATGCCTGGCGTGGAAAGATTGAAGAATGTCAGGCGAGAATCATGTCTGACGTGGAGAGATGACAAAATCTCGTCAGATGGCAAGTACCCTGCCATATCCCAGTACCTACCGTGGCCAACTTCCCGTGGCTTGCACAAAGTGGAAAATGATTGTGGTAAATTTCTTCTGCGGTGTCTTGAAGGCTTTTAGGCTTTGTTACTAGGTCCAGCAACTTAGTGACTACTTCTTCTTCTTCTTCTTCTTCTTCTCTCTCTGTAACACACAGCGTCATCATTGTCATAGTTATCGTTTGTATTGTTCTTAATCTGCCATATTCATCGTCATCTTTATTATGGAGTCTCCCATAGATATCGTCGCCGCTATAGTTTTCTTCACTGTAAGTTTGCACACTTGTCGCGGAACATAAATCTTATCTTTTGTTACATGTTCTACACATTAAAAACCATTTTTGTAAAACTCACTTTTCTAAACATTTTTTAAAGAAAGAAATGAGAGACTAAGGTCCAAAACTTGGCTCTGATCTTAATATTCCTCAACTCTTTTCTCTTTTGTTCATTACTTGTGTCAGTGTGTGTGTGTATGTGAGAGAGAGAGAGAGAGGAGAAAGAGAGAGGATAGTTGTACTGTTTTGTTAATACCTTGTATTCTACTATAGCTGTATAGTTGTATCATATGCTAGTGTTAGTGTCAGAGTTTGGCCCCCACATTGTGGTATATTGTATGTCTTGTTAGTGTCAGAGATTGGCCCCACATTGTGGTATATTGTATGTCTTGTTAGTGTCAGAGAGTGGCCCCACATTGTAGTATATTGTATGTCTTGTTAGTGTCAGAGAGTGGCCCCACATTGTGGTATATTTTATGTCTTATTAGTGTCAGAGAATGACCCTACATTGTGGTATATTGTATGTCTTGTTAGTGTCAGAGATTTGCCCCACATTGTGGTATTTGTATGTCTTGTTCATGACCCCACTTTTGGTATATTGTATGTTTTGTTAGTGACCCCACTTTGTGGTATATTGTAAGTCTTGTAAGTGGCCCCACTTTGTGGTATATTGTAAGTCTTGTAAGTGGCCCCACTTTGTGGTATATTGTAAGTCTTGTAAGTGGCCCCACTTTTGGTATATTGTATGTTTTGTTAGTGACCCCACTTTGTGGTATATTGTAAGTCTTGTAAGTGGCCCCACTTTGTGGTATATTGTAAGTCTTGTAAGTGGCCCCACTTTGTGGTATATTGTAAGTCTTGTAAGTGGCCCCACTTTGTGGTATATTGTAAGTCTTGTAAGTGGCCCCACTTTGTGGTATATTATAAGTCTTGTTAGTGGCCCCACTTTGTGGTATATTGTAAGTCTTGTTAGTGGCCCCACTTTGTGGTATATTGTAAGTCTTGTTAGTGGCCCCACTTTGTGGTATATTGTAAGTCTTGTTAGTGGCCCCACTTTGTGGTATATTGTAAGTCTTGTAAGTGGCCCCACTTTGTGGTATATTATAAGTCTTGTTAGTGGCCCCACTTTGTGGTATATGTAAGTCTTGTTAGTGGCCCCACTTTGTGGTATATTGTAAGTCTTGTTAGTGGCCCCACTTTGTGGTATATTGTAAGTCTTGTTAGTGGCCCCACTTTGTGGTATATTGTAAGTCTTGTAAGTGGCCCCACTTTGTGGTATATTGTAAGTCTTGTAAGTGGCCCCACTTTGTGGTATATTGTATGTCTTTTATTGCTCTTAATCCCAGCTTGTACACTTCAGTTCACACATATGCTCACATATACTTGCGTACACAGATAGACACAAACACACACACTCCCACATATACACGTATACTTGTGTCTACAAGACTGTTTCAAATTATTTTATGCCCTAAACAAGACTGTGTCAAGTTATTTCATGCCCTAAACAAGACTGTGTCAAGTTATTTTATGCCCTAAACAAGACTGTGTCAAGTTATTTTATGCCCTAAATAAGACTGTGTCAAGTTATTTTATGCCCTAAACAAGACTGTGTCAAGTTATTTTATGCCCTAAACAAGACTGTTTCAAGTTATTTTATGCCCTAAACAAGACTGTTTCAAGTTATTTTATGCCCCAAAATAAAACTGTGTCATTTTATGCCCTGAACAAGACCGTGTGAAGTTATTTTATGCCCTGAACAAGACTAAACACTGCTCCCTTCACGGGTCGACAATGCTCCCCTGAAGGTCTGCCTAAGAAGGTGCTGGCTATAGTAATACTGGCACAGCATGCATTTTATGTTATCCAACAAGAGCGTTGTGTAGTAAAAACAAAGGTAAAGGTAATCCTGTCATGCCTTTGAGGCACATAGGGATATGGTGTTAGTGCCCAGATAGGTTATATAACACCAGCTTTATGTAGAAAAAGTGTTAAGGACCCCAAGTGTTATTTATTAAATTAACAACTGCGTTGAATAGCATCATTCATTCATTCATTCATTTGCATGTCCCTTGCGGAACTTTGCCTCCCAAACAGCACTCCTGTAGGCCTCTCGGTTGTGAGCAAGATGGCCTGCTGCTGTTGCATCCATTTCCAGATCGTCAACGATGTCTTGCAGCCATCTGAATAGCATCATTGCTAAGTAATTGTTCTATTGTACAACAGCATTATGTAACAGTTGTAAAATATCATTTTTATGTAAAAGTTGTTTAATATCGTTCTTATTCAACAGTTGTATAACATCTTTCTTATGTATCAGTTGTATTATATCGTTCTTATGTAACAGTTGTATAACATCTTTCTTATGTAACAGTTGTATTATATCGTTCTTATGTAACAGTTGTATAACATCTTTCTTATGTAACAGTTGTATTATATCGTTCTTATGTAACAGTTGTATTATATCGTTCTTATGTAACAGTTGTATTATATCGTTCTTATTCAACAGTTGTATTATATCGTTCTTATTCAACAGTTGTATAACATCTTTCTTATGTAACAGTTGTATAACATCGTTCTTATGTAATAGTTGTATAACATCTTTCTTATGTATCAGTTGTATAATATCTTTCTTATGTATCAGTTGTATAACATCTTTCTTATGTATCAGTTGTATAACAGCGTTCTTATGTAATAGTTGTATAACATCGTTCTCATGTAACAGATGCATTGCATAACATCGCTGTTATATAATCGTTGTATAATACTGTTGTTATGAAATGATACTGTATAACACAGACCTTACATGACCTTAGTATTATGTAACAGATATGTTCAAAGTTTCAAAATTCAGACTCCGGTTTCACTGCATTCGGGACAACCTCATACATGCTCCATTGCATGTCGCAGCTTCCATCCAAGAGTATGTTTGCTAAAAGTTCCAGTCAAATGTTGGTTGTTTACGATGCATTTTCTGCCACACAGGATTTCCTGCCAGCACCCTGAATTTGTCCGAGCTCCAACAGTCAATTCACATTTAATTTGTTTGTCCATTCCCGCTCTTCATTTTCCCTCAGTCTGTCCATTACAGCCTTAGCAATATCCCCCTTGTCCATTGTCAGTCTGCCATTTATTTTATCCTGTCCAGCAAGTCTGTCTGCCACATCGTTGCCACGTACTCCCGCATGCCCTGGACAGTAAATCCACATTAAGCTTGTCACAATTTACCGGGTTAACAGATGAACTCATTCTTTTCGAAGCAAATTCTTCTCAGTCTTACGAAGTCTGTGAATCCGTCACAATGACACCATTAACCACATCACGAACAATTAGCCATTCCATTGCCGTCGACAAAGCCTCAGTTTCCATTCACATGCTTGAAGTGGTTACTTCAGACTCCCGAACCCTGTGTCACTACTCTTCTATTTCGGTAGACAACAAAACTCCAGCCACTTCTGCTGATCCGAGTCACTGAGCCATCTGTATATATTACCGTATCGGAAGACCCACAGTGATGCTGGAAGACCCACAGTGATGCTGGAAGACCCACGGTGATGCTGGATGAGATCTTGAACCCAGTTCAGCTGCTCCTTGTGCTCACTCTCGACATCCACGGCGCTTCTGTATAATAACCTTTGTTAGCTGAGGTCAGTCCTGTACATGTAACCAGTCATCATCTTTAGGCACCTCACCTAGCTGAGGTCGGTCCTGTACCTGTAACCAGTCTTCACCTTTAAGCACCTCATCTAGACTGCAAACTGACTTTATTGTATCCTCAGCCTCAGTCATCCAGGATCTGCCTCGTTTGATGCGTCTTTATCAAGCCCAGCTCCTTATAGAGAGGGTGGTCCTTCATGCCTGCAACCTTGATGTCTGCCTTTACCTGAGCACACCTGTGTTTACTCAGAGCACACCTGTGTTTACTCACAGCACACCTGTGTTTACTCAGAGCACACTTGTGTTTACTCAAAGCACACCTGTGTTTACTCAGAGCACACCTGTGTTTACTCAGAGCACACTTGTGTTTGCTCACAGCACACCTGTGTTTACTCACAGCACACCTGTGTTATTCACAGCACACTTGTGTTTACTCACAACACACCAGCATATCAAGCAGACAGCTCATGGCCTACACCAGAATATCCCAACAGAATATAATAAAATGGTTCTGTCAACAGAAATGTTAAGCAAAATCATTTTAGAAAATCTGCCCAAGACACGAAGAACTTACCTTCAGATGTCAAAGCTTGGTAAAGATGTTTTGCCTCTTGCCATTTATCTGTCTATAATGTTTTAAAATCTTAATTTAGCTCATAGTATCTCATCATAAAAGTCGATTGTCGTATTGTCTATTCTCCCATCCGTCGGCCAGTCTCTGTATGTCTGCTAGTCTCTGTATGTCTGCTAGTCTCTGTATGTCTGCTAGTCTATGTATGTCTGGCAGTCAATGTATGTCTGCTAGTCTCTGTATGTCGTCTCAGTATGTCTGCCAGTCCCTGTATGCCAGCCAGTCTCTGTACATCTGGTAGACTCTATATGTCTGCCAGTCTCTGTATGTTTGTCAGTCTCTATACGTTTGCCAGTCTCTGCATGTCTGCCAGTCTCTGTATGTCTGCCAGTCTCTGTATGCAAGTCTCTCTATGTCTGCTAGTCTCTGTATGTTTGCAAGTCTCTGTATATCTGCCAGTCTGTATGTCTGCAAGTCTCTGTATGTCTGAAAGCCTCTTTATGTATGCTAGTCTATGTATGTTTCCCTGTCTCTGCATGCCTCCTAGTCTCTGTATGTCCGTCAGTCTCTGTATGTGTGCCAGTCTCCGTATTTCTGCTAGTCTCCGCTGATCCCTCTATCTCTGCCTGTCTCTGTATGTCTGCCAGTCTCACTGTGTCTTTTATTCTCTGCATATCTGCCAGTATTTGTATGTCTGCTAGTCTCTGTATGTCTGCCAGTCTCTGTGTGTCTGCAAATCTCGTTATGTTTACCAGTTTCTGTATGTCTGCTAATCTCTTTATGTTTGCCAGTCTCTGCATGTCTGCCAGTCTCTGTATGTTTGCTAATCTCTTTATGTCTGCCTGTCTCTGTATGTCTGCTAATCTCTTTATGTTTGCCAGTCTCTGCATGTCTGCCAGTCTCTGTATGTCTGCTAAGCTCTTTATGTTTGCCAGTCTCTGTATGTCTGCCAGTCTCTGTAAGTCTGCTAATCTCTTTATGTCTGCCTGTCTCTGTATGTCTGCTAATCGCTTTATGTTTGCCAGTCTCTGCATGTCTGCCAGTCTGTCTGCTAATCTCTTTATGTTTGCCAGTCTCTGTATGTCTGCTAGTCTCTGCATGTCTGCCAGTCTCTGTATGTCTGCTAATCTCTTTATGTTTGCCAGTCTCTGTATGTTTGCTAATATCTTTATGTTTGCCAGTCTCTGTATGTTTGCTAATATCTTTATGTTTGTCAGTCTCTGTATATTTGCTAATATCTTTATGTTTGTCAGTCTCTGCTAATTTCTTCATGTCTGCCAGTTTCTGTATGTCTGCTAATCTCTTTATGTTTGTTAGTCTCTGCTAATTTCTTCATGTCTGCCAGTCTCGGTGTGCCTTCCAGTCTTTGTATGTCTGCTAGTCTCTGTATGTCTGCTAGTCCCTGTATGTCTGCTAGTCTCTGTGTGTCTGCTAGTCTGTGTCTGGTAGTCTCTGTATGTTTGCTAGTCTCTTTATGCCTGCCTGTCTCAGTGTGTCTGCTATTTTCTTTATATCTTCTAGTCTCTGTATGTCTGCTACTCTCTTTGTGTCTATGTCTGGTATTTTCTGTATGTCTGCTAGTCCCTTTGTGTCTGCTAGTCTCTGTATGTCTGTAAGTCTCTTTATGTCTCCCAGTCTCTATGTCTGCTAATCTCTGTGTCTGTTAGTCTCTGAATGTATGACACTCTCTGTATGTCTGCTAATCTCTGCATGTCTGCTATTCTCTATATGTCTGCTAGTCTCCGTATGTCTGCTAGTCTCTATATGTCTGCTAGTCTCTATATGTCTGCTAGTCTCCATATGTCTGCTAGTCTCCGTATGTCAGTTAGTCTTTGTATGTCTGATAGTCTCTGTGTGTCTGCTAAACGTATCATGTATCAGAGCATAAAGGACTGTCCTCGACCTAAATGATGTAGCAGTTAGGGCCACACAGCTGCTTATTTGCGCCAGGATTGGCGAAACTTCGCCGACCAAGACCCTATTTTAGCCCCCAGTGCTGACCACGGTAATAGAAAGTAGTGTGGATAAGAGATTAGGAATTAGAGAGGTCAGGTGTGACCCTAAATACTCGGAGCTAAGGGATCAGAGTAAGAGGGTAAGCGTGACCCTAAATACTCGGAGCTAAGGGATCAGAGTAAGAGGTAAGCGTGACCCTAAATACTCGGAGCTAAGGATCAGAGTAAGAGGGTAAGCGTGACCCTAAATACTCGGAGCTAAGGGATCAGAGTAAGAGGGTAAGCGTGACCCTAAATACTCGGAGCTAAGTGACCAGAGTAAGAGGGTAAGCGTGACCCTAAATACTCGGAGCTAAGGGATCAGAGTAAGAGGGTAAGCGTGACCCTAAATACTCGGAGCTAAGGGATCAGAGTAAGAGGGTAAGCGTGACCCTAAATACTCGAGCTAAGGGATCAGAGTAAGAGGGTAAGCGTGACCCTAAATACTCGGAGCTAAGGGATCAGAGTAAGAGGGTAAGCGTGACCCTAAATACTCGGAGCTAAGCCGGATGAAGAAAAAGTTCATGTTTTGTCTGTGGGTTTCTTTCTAAATATTTCTCCCTCTACTACGTAACACTGTAACAGTGGACAGGTGGAGCATCACATTAACTCCACTGTAATAATGGACAGGTGGAACATCACATTAACTCCACTGTAAAAATGGACAGGTGGAGCATCATATTAACTCCACTGTAATAATGGACATGTGGAGCATCATATTAACTCCATTGTAATAATGGACAGGTGGAGCATCATATTAACTCCATTGTAATAATGGACAGGTGGACCATCATATTAACAACACTGTAATAATGGACAGGTGGACCATCATATTAACAACACTGTAATAATGGACAGGTGGACCATCATATTAACAACACTGTAATAATGGACAGGTGGACCATCATATTAACAACATTGTAATAATGGACAGGTGGACCATCATATTAACAACATTGTAATAATGGACAGGTGGAGCATCATATTAACTCCATTGTAATAATGGACAGGTGGAGCATCATATTAACAACATTGTAATAATGGACAGGTGAAGCATCATATTAATAACACTGTAATAATGGACAGGTGGACCATCATATTAACAACACTGTAATAATGAACAGGTGGACCATCATATTAACAACACTGTAATAATGGACAGGTGGACCATATTTGCTAATATCTTTATGTTTGTCAGTCTCTGCTAATTTCTTCATGTCTGCCAGTTTCTGTATGTCTGCTAATCTCTTTATGTTTGTTAGTCTCTGCTAATTTCTTCATGTCTGCCAGTCTCGGTGTGCCTTCCAGTCTTTGTATGTCTGCTAGTCTCTGTATGTCTGCTAGTCCCTGTATGTCTGCTAGTCTCTGTGTGTCTGCTAGTCTGTGTCTGGTAGTCTCTGTATGTTTGCTAGTCTCTTTATGCCTGCCTGTCTCAGTGTGTCTGCTATTTTCTTTATATCTTCTAGTCTCTGTATGTCTGCTACTCTCTTTGTGTCTATGTCTGGTATTTTCTGTATGTCTGCTAGTCCCTTTGTGTCTGCTAGTCTCTGTATGTCTGTAAGTCTCTTTATGTCTCCCAGTCTCTATGTCTGCTAATCTCTGTGTCTGTTAGTCTCTGAATGTATGACACTCTCTGTATGTCTGCTAATCTCTGCATGTCTGCTATTCTCTATATGTCTGCTAGTCTCCGTATGTCTGCTAGTCTCTATATGTCTGCTAGTCTCTATATGTCTGCTAGTCTCCATATGTCTGCTAGTCTCCGTATGTCAGTTAGTCTTTGTATGTCTGATAGTCTCTGTGTGTCTGCTAAACGTATCATGTATCAGAGCATAAAGGACTGTCCTCGACCTAAATGATATAGCAGTTAGGGCCACACAGCTGCTTATTTGCGCCAGGATTGGCGAAACTTCGCCGACCAAGACCCTATTTTAGCCCCCAGTGCTGACCACGGTAATAGAAAGTAGTGTGGATAAGAGATTAGGAATTAGAGAGGTCAGGTGTGACCCTAAATACTCGGAGCTAAGGGATCAGAGTAAGAGGGTAAGCGTGACCCTAAATACTCGGAGCTAAGGGATCAGAGTAAGAGGGTAAGCGTGACCCTAAATACTCGGAGCTAAGGGATCAGAGTAAGAGGGTAAGCGTGACCCTAAATACTCGGAGCTAAGGGATCAGAGTAAGAGGGTAAGCGTGACCCTAAATACTCGGAGCTAAGTGACCAGAGTAAGAGGGTAAGCGTGACCCTAAATACTCGGAGCTAAGGGATCAGAGTAAGAGGGTAAGCGTGACCCTAAATACTCGGAGCTAAGGGATCAGAGTAAGAGGGTAAGCGTGACCCTAAATACTCGGAGCTAAGGGATCAGAGTAAGAGGGTAAGCGTGACCCTAAATACTCGGAGCTAAGGGATCAGAGTAAGAGGGTAAGCGTGACCCTAAATACTCGGAGCTAAGCCGGATGAAGAAAAAGTTCATGTTTTGTCTGTGGGTTTCTTTCTAAATATTTCTCCCTCTACTACGTAACACTGTAACAGTGGACAGGTGGAGCATCACATTAACTCCACTGTAATAATGGACAGGTGGAACATCACATTAACTCCACTGTAAAAATGGACAGGTGGAGCATCATATTAACTCCACTGTAATAATGGACATGTGGAGCATCATATTAACTCCATTGTAATAATGGACAGGTGGAGCATCATATTAACTCCATTGTAATAATGGACAGGTGGACCATCATATTAACAACACTGTAATAATGGACAGGTGGACCATCATATTAACAACACTGTAATAATGGACAGGTGGACCATCATATTAATAACATTGTAATAATGGACAGGTGGACCATCATATTAATAACATAGTAATAATGGACAGGTGGACCATCATATTAACAACATTGTAATAATGGACAGGTGGAGCATCATATTAACTCCATTGTAATAATGGACAGGTGGAGCATCATATTAACAACATTGTAATAATGGACAGGTGAAGCATCATATTAATAACACTGTAATAATGGACAGGTGGACCATCATATTAACAACACTGTAATAATGGACAGGTGGACCATCATATTAACAACACTGTAATAATGGACAGGTGGACCATCATATTAACAACACTGTAATAATGGACAGGTGGAGCATCATATTAACTCCACTGTAATAATGGACAGATGGACCATCATATTAACAACACTGTAATAATGGACAAGTGGAGCATCATATTAACACCACTGTAAAAATGGACAGGTGGAGCACCACATTAATTCCACTGTAATAAATTATATTAACTCCACTGTAATAATGCACAGGTGGAGCATTACATTAATTCCACTGTAATAATTGACAGGTGGAGCATCATGTATGCATGTAAGTGTGTATATATGTATGTTTTTGTATGTGCGTATGTACATATGTATGTATGTATGTGTGCATGTGTGTAGTATGTTTGTGTGTATGTATGTATGTATTTATATGTATGTATGTATATATGTATGTATATATGTATGTATGTATGTATGTATGTATATATGTATGGATGTATGAATGTATGTATGTTTGTATGTCTGTGTATGTATGTATGTGTGTATGTATGTATGTATGTTTGTGTGTATGTATGTGTGTATGTACGTATGAGTGTATGTATGTTTGAATGTATGTAATGTATATATGTGAGTGTACGTGTGTATTATGTATGTGTGTATGTATGTGTGTATGTATGTATATGTATGTACATGTGTATGTATATATGTATGTATGTACGCATGAATGTACGTATGTATGTGTATATGTATGTATATGCATATGTGTATGTGTGTATTTATTTGTGTATGCGTGTGTGTATGTATATGTGTATGTATGCGTGTATGTGTGTATGCATGTGTGTATGTATGTATGAGTGCATGTATTGTGAATGTATATATGATTGTATGTATGTATTATGTATGTATGTATGCATGTATGCGTTTATATATATATATATGTATGTATGTGTATTATGTATGTATGTGTGTATGTAATGTACGAATGTATGTATGCATATATGTATGTGCGTCTGTATGTAGTTGTATCCATGTATGTATTATGTAATGTATAATGTGTGTATGTATGTGTATGTATGAACGTATTATGTATGTATGTATTAAGTAATTTATTATGTGTTTGTATGTGTATATATGAAAGTATTATGTATGTATATATGTGTGTTTGTATGTATGTGTACATGTATGTAAGTATGTGTGGATGTACTTATCTGTGCGTATGTATATATATATATATATATATATGTGTATGTCTGTTTGTATATGTGTATGTATGTATGTTTGTGTATATTTATGTATGTTTATGTTGATGTATGTATGTGTGTATATATGTATGTATGCATGTATGTATGTGTATGTATGTATGTATGTATGCATGCATTTATGTATGTATGTATGTATGTATGTATGTATGTATATATGCATGTATGTATGTATACATGTATGTATGTATATATGTATGTATGTATGTATGCATGTATGTATGTATGTATGTATGTATGTATGTATGCATATATGTATATAAGTATAAAAATAAATATTTATTTACCTTGATCAGAGCTCGTCCCAGAAGCTCGTACATGCTGGTGAGAGTGACATTCTGGTTGTCATGGAGATCGACTTTATGAGGGGCAGACAGAAACTTGCCAGACGCTGCCAGGCCCACCCACTCCACACTCTGGCGGTGTTGACCATCTGCACAACCAGCAACCCAGAAATTTACTTAAGCCACAAATCTTAGGATTCTTTCCCAGTCTACGAGTGGCGCACTACAAGGCAGGCTGCTACCCTCTCTGATTGTCAGAAGTTTGGCGACATTTTTGTGCGCTACTCTGTAGTTCTGCGCTTCTTAAGTATTTTATCATTACAAAGCCCTGGAACCTATTTTCCCAGACTGTCTAAATTATCATCTAAATTACGAATCACCGTCATTTCTGATGAGCACCAATAAGATTATAACAGATATCTGTATCTTGCTTCTACTTTACATAAAAACAAATAGAAACAGAACAGCACAAATAAACAGAAACAGAACAGCAGAAATAAATAGAAACAGAACAGCACAAATAAATAGAAACAGAACAGCACAAATAAATAGAAACAGAACAGCACAAATAAATAGAAACAGAACAGCACAACTAAAATTATTATCTAACAATATTTTTAAAATAGAATTGTTCACAAATCAAGTCCGTACCCTTCCGCCTCCCTCCTCGATCATTAGTTGGATTCATTACCCCCATTATTTGGATCCTGTAATCCCTTCATTAAATCCCGTATTCCCATCACTGGATCCCATACCTCCAGTGAATATGGATATCCCAGATTAAGACCCTTGTTCTGGTTGTTTCTCTGTAGTTCTGGCTGTATTTATGAGGCTGGTGTAATTGTGTTTCTGGCTAACGATGTTGCATTTTTAACTTACTTGGAACAACCAGGTCTGTATACTTAGTTATAATAACCAGGTGTGTATACTTAGTTATAATAACCAGGTGTGTGTACTTAGTTATAACAATAAGGTGTATGTAGTTATAATAACCAGGTGTGTATACTTAGTTATGAGAACCAAGTCTGTGTACTTAGTTGTAATAACCAAGTCTGTGTACTTAGTTATAACAACCAAGTCTGTGTACTTAGTTATAACAACCAAGTCTGTGTACTTAGTTATTACAACCAAGTCTGTGTACTTAGTTATAACAACCAAGTCTGTGTACTTAGTTATAACAACCAAGTCTGTGTACTTAGTTATAACAACCAAGTCTGTGTACTTAGTTATAACAACCAAGTCTGTGTACTTAGTTATAACAACCAAGTCTGTGTACTTAGTTATAACAACCAAGTCTGTGTACTTAGTTATAACAACCAAGTCTGTGTACTTAGTTATAACAACCAAGTCTGTGTACTTAGTTATAACAGCCAAGTCTGTGTACTTAGTTATAACAACCAAGTCTGTGTACTTAGTTATAACAATAAGGTGTATGTAGTTATAATAACCAGGTGTGTATACTTAGTTATGAGAACCAAGTCTATGTACTTAGTTATAACAACCAAGTCTGTGTACTTAGTTATAACAACCAAGTCTGTGTACTTAGTTATAACAACCAAGTCTGTGTACTTAGTTATAACAACCAAGTCTGTGTACTTAGTTATAACAACCAAGTCTGTGTACTTAGTTATAACAACCAAGTCTGTGTACTTAGTTATAACAACCAAGTCTGTGTACTTAGTTATAACAACCAAGTCTGTGTACTTAGTTATAACAGCCAAGTCTGTGTACTTAGTTATAACAACCAAGTCTGTGTACTTAGTTATAACAATAAGGTGTATGTAGTTATAATAACCAGGTGTGTATACTTAGTTATGAGAACCAAGTCTATGTACTTAGTTATAACAACCAAGTCTGTGTACTTATTTATAACAACCAAGTCTGTGTACTTAGTTATAACAACCAAGTCTGTGTACTTAGTTATAACAACCAAGTCTGTGTACTTAGTTATAACAGCCAAGTCTGTGTACTTAGTTATAACAACCAAGTCTGTGTACTTAGTTATAACAACCAAGTCTGTGTACTTAGTTATAACAACCAAGTCTGTGTACTTAGTTATAACAACCAAGTCTGTGTACTTAGTTATAACAACCAAGTCTGTGTACTTAGTTATAACAGCCAAGTCTGTGTACTTAGTTATAACAACCAGGTCTGTGTACTTAGTTATAACAACTTGTTATGTGTTATTAGTTTTAACAACTACGTGTGTGTACTTAGTTACAACAACAACAACCAGATCTGAGAACATAGTTATAACAAGAAGGCGTGTGTACAATAAAGGAAAGTAGCCACGTTTGGGCTCTTGAAAGAAAACACTTGACAAACACTGAGATAATGTTTGTGAATCAAGCTCTACTAGAGTCATAAATCGTCTAGCCATGAGAAATAAAGCTCTTGTTATACTACTACTACTACTACTAATAATAATAATAATAATAATAATAATAATTCTTGACATAAGACAGGAACAACTGACCTACTTCATGGGAGCTAAGACAGAAACTGCTGATCTACTTCATGAGAGATAAGACAAGAACCATTGACTTACTTCATGAAAGCTAAGATAGGAAATCAGACAAGAACCACTGACCTACTTCATGAGAGCTAAGAAAGGAAGCACTGACCTACTTCATGAGAGCTAAGACGGGAACCACTGACCTACTTCATTAGAGCTAAGACAGGAACCACTGACCTACTTACTTTTAAAGCCGGCACTTCCCAGAGAATAAGCGTCCATGTAGCTAAGTTTTGGGCCTGTGACGTTAAAATAGTTCCCATCAATCATATCCCTCGCCTCAAGGTTGTAAACTTCCTGGTGGTGGAAGTCATTCAACAATGTACACATCCGGTCAGTCAGTCATTATGACTGAGAGAACACAATGTACACTTCTAAACAGTCATTATCACTAACAGGACGTACAAACAGATAAACTGATTCACATCAATATAACATTTATTTTTTGGTGGGTAGAAACAGAGAGAGAGAGAGAGAGAGAGATCGAGAGAGAGAGAGAGAGAGATCGATAAAGAAAGAGGAAGAGAGAGAGAGAGACTGAGAGAGAAATAAAGATTATAAAAGACAGAAAATAATAGGTCTACACAGGTTTTCTCACACAAACAGAGGAATGTTATGATACTTTGATAATCAGACTTATAATCAGACTTAAAAACAGACATCCGAACAAATACAATTTAGCAGACAGGATAGACAGATCAGAAATACAGATCAAACAGATATTACAGAAAGATCAGGCAGAAAGATCAGACCAACAGACAAATAAGACCGATAGATCAAGCAAACTACACAGATAAATACATCAGACAGAAGAAGAAGAAGAAGAAGAAAAGAGAGAGAGAGAGAGAGAGAGAGAGAATTAAGCAATTAAAATTTTAATACGAGAGCTGTACAAGAGTGTTTTAGTCATGTTTTAGTAGTGCTTTAGTAATGTTTAGTAATATTTTAGTAATGTTTTAGTAATGTTTGCAGGCTATCACTACCATAGTGGTCATTTATGATGCTTGTATAAGTAATTGTAGCAGTAGTATAAGTAATAGTAGTAGTAGTAGTAGTAGTAATAGTAGTGGTGGTGGTAATAGTAGTAGTAGTGGTGGTAGTAGTAGTAGTAGTAGTAGTAGTAGTAGTAGTGGTGGTAGTAGTAGTAGTAGTAGTGGTGGTAGTAGTAGTAGTAGTAGTAGTAGTAGTAGTGGTGGTAATAGTAGTAGTAGTAGTAGTAGTAGTAGTAGTAGTAGTAGCACAAATAATAATAGTAGTAATAACAATAAGGTGTATGTAGTTATAATAACCAGGTGTGTATACTTAGTTATGAGAACCAAGTCTATGTACTTAGTTATAACAACCAAGTCTGTGTACTTAGTTATAACAATAAGGTGTATGTAGTTATAATAACCAGGTGTGTATACTTAGTTATGAGAACCAAGTCTATGTACTTAGTTATAACAACCAAGTCTGTGTACTTAGTTATAACAGCCAAGTCTGTGTACTTAGTTATAACAGCCAAGTCTGTGTACTTAGTTATAACAATAAGGTGTATGTAGTTATAATAACCAGGTGTGTATACTTAGTTATGAGAACCAAGTCTATGTACTTAGTTATAACAACCAAGTCTGTGTACTTAGTTATAACAACCAAGTCTGTGTACTTAGTTATAACAACCAAGTCTGTGTACTTAGTTATAACAACCAAGTCTGTGTACTTAGTTATAACAACCAAGTCTGTGTACTTAGTTATAACAGCCAAGTCTGTGTACTTAGTTATAACAACCAAGTCTGTGTACTTAGTTATAACAGCCAAGTCTGTGTACTTAGTTATAACAACCAAGTCTGTGTACTTAGTTATAACAGCCAAGTCTGTGTACTTAGTTATAACAATAAGGTGTATGTAGTTATAATAACCAGGTGTGTATACTTAGTTATAACAATAAGGTGTATGTAGTTATAATAACCAGGTGTGTATACTTAGTTATAACAACCAAGTCTGTGTACTTAGTTATAACAGCCAAGTCTGTGTACTTAGTTATAACAGCCAAGTCTGTGTACTTAGTTATAACAGCCAAGTCTGTGTACTTAGTTATAACAACCAAGTCTGTGTACTTAGTTATAACAGCCAAGTCTGTGTACTTAGTTATAACAGCCAAGTCTGTGTACTTAGTTATAACAATAAGGTGTATGTAGTTATAATAACCAGGTGTGTATACTTAGTTATGAGAACCAAGTCTATGTACTTAGTTATAACAGCCAAGTCTGTGTACTTAGTTATAACAATAAGGTGTATGTAGTTATAATAACCAGGTGTGTATACTTAGTTATGAGAACCAAGTCTATGTACTTAGTTATAACAACCAAGTCTGTGTACTTAGTTATAACAATAAGGTGTATGTAGTTATAATAACCAGGTGTGTATACTTAGTTATGAGAACCAAGTCTATGTACTTAGTTATAACAATAAGGTGTATGTAGTTATAATAACCAGGTGTGTATACTTAGTTATAACAGCCAAGTCTGTGTACTTAGTTATAACAATAAGGTGTATGTAGTTATAATAACCAGGTGTGTATACTTAGTTATGAGAACCAAGTCTATGTACTTAGTTATAACAGCCAAGTCTGTGTACTTAGTTATAACAGCCAAGTCTGTGTACTTAGTTATAACAACCAAGTCTGTGTACTTAGTTATAACAGCCAAGTCTGTGTACTTAGTTATAACAGCCAAGTCTGTGTACTTAGTTATAACAATAAGGTGTATGTAGTTATAATAACCAGGTGTGTATACTTAGTTATGAGAACCAAGTCTATGTACTTAGTTATAACAGCCAAGTCTGTGTACTTAGTTATAACAATAAGGTGTATGTAGTTATAATAACCAGGTGTGTATACTTAGTTATGAGAACCAAGTCTATGTACTTAGTTATAACAGCCAAGTCTGTGTACTTAGTTATAACAATAAGGTGTATGTAGTTATAATAACCAGGTGTGTATACTTAGTTATGAGAACCAAGTCTATGTACTTAGTTATAACAATAAGGTGTATGTAGTTATAATAACCAGGTGTGTATACTTAGTTATGAGAACCAAGTCTATGTACTTAGTTATAACAATAAGGTGTATGTAGTTATAATAACCAGGTGTGTATACTTAGTTATAACAACCAAGTCTGTGTACTTAGTTATAACAATAAGGTGTATGTAGTTATAATAACCAGGTGTGTATACTTAGTTATGAGAACCAAGTCTATGTACTTAGTTATAACAATAAGGTGTATGTAGTTATAATAACCAGGTGTGTATACTTAGTTATAACAATAAGGTGTATGTAGTTATAATAACCAGGTGTGTATACTTAGTTATAACAATAAGGTGTATGTAGTTATAATAACCAGGTGTGTATACTTAGTTATAACAATAAGGTGTATGTAGTTATAATAACCAGGTGTGTATACTTAGTTATAACAATAAGGTGTATGTAGTTATAATAACCAGGTGTGTATACTTAGTTATAACAATAAGGTGTATGTAGTTATAATAACCAGGTGTGTATACTTAGTTATGAGAACCAAGTCTATGTACTTAGTTATAACAGCCAAGTCTGTGTACTTAGTTATAACAACCAAGTCTGTGTACTTAGTTATAAAGCCGGCACTTCCCAGAGAATAAGCGTCCATGTAGCTAAGTTTTGGGCCTGTGACGTTAAAATAGTTCCCATCAATCATATCCCTCGCCTCAAGGTTGTAAACTTCCTGGTGGAAGTCATTCAACAATGTACACATCCGGTCAGTCAGTCATTATGACTGAGAGAACACAATGTACACTTCTAAACAGTCATTATCACTAACAGGACGTACAAACAGATAAACTGATTCACATCAATATAACATTATTTTTTGGTGGGTAGAAACAGAGAGAGAGAGAGAGAGAGAGATCGAGAGAGAGAGAGAGAGAGAGAGAGAGAGAGAGAGAGAGAGAGAGAGAGAGAGAGACTGAGAGAGAAATAAAGATTATAAAAGACAGAAAATAATAGGTCTACACAGGTTTTCTCACACAAACAGAGGAATGTTATGATACTTTGATAATCAGACTTATAATCAGACTTAAAAACAGACATCCGAACAAATACAATTTAGCAGACAGGATAGACAGATCAGAAATACAGATCAAACAGATATTACAGAAAGATCAGGCAGAAAGATCAGACCAACAGACAAATAAGACCGATAGATCAAGCAAACTACACAGATAAATACATCAGACAGAAGAAGAAGAAGAAGAAGAAAAGAGAGAGAGAGAGAGAGAGAGAATTAAGCAATTAAAATTTTAATACGAGAGCTGTACAAGAGTGTTTTAGTCATGTTTTAGTAGTGCTTTAGTAATGTTTAGTAATATTTTAGTAATGTTTAGTAATGTTTGCAGGCTATCACTACCATAGTGGTCATTATGATGCTTGTATAAGTAATTGTAGCAGTAGTATAAGTAATAGTAGTAGTAGTAGTAGTAGTAATAGTAGTGGTGGTAGTAGTAGTAGTAGTAGTGGTGGTAGTAGTAGTAGTGCTAGTAGCAACAGTAGTAATAGTAGTGGTGGTAGTAGTAGTAGTAGTAGTGGTGGTAGTAGTAGTAGTAGTAGTATAGTAGTAGTAGTGGTGGTAATAGTAGTAGTAGTAGTAGTAGTAGTAGTAGTAGTAGTGCTAGTAGCAGCAACAGTATAATAGTAGTAGTAGTAATAGTAGTAGTAGTAGTAATAGTAGTAGTAGTAGTAGTAGTAATAGTAATAGTAGTCATATTAGTAGTAGTAGTAGTAGTATCAGCAGCAGTGATAGCAATGCTAGCATCAGCAACAGTAATAATAGTAGTAGCAGTGCTAGCAGGAGCAACAGTAATAATAGTAGTAGCAGTGCTAGCAGGAGCAACAGTAATAATAGTAGTAGCAGTGCTAGCAGGAGCAACAGTAATAATAGTAGTAGCAGTGCTAGCAGGAGCAACAGTAATAATAGTAGTAGCAGTGCTAGCAGGAGCAACAGTAATAATAGTAGTAGCAGTGCTAGCAGGAGCAACAGTAATAGCAGTGCTAGCAGGAGCAACAGTAATAATAGTAGTAGCAGTGCTAGCACCAGCAACAGTAATAGCAGTGCTAGCAGGAGCAACAGTAATAATAGTAGTAGCAGTGCTAGCACCAGCAACAGTAATAGCAGTGCTAGCAGGAGCAACAGTAATAATAGTAGTAGCAGTGCTAGCAGGAGCAACAGTAATAATAGTAGTAGCAGTGCTAGCAGGAGCAACAGTAATAGCAGTGCTAGCAGGAGCAACAGTAATAATAGTAGTAGCAGTGCTAGCAGGAGCAACAGTAATAATAGTAGTAGCAGTGCTAGCACCAGCAACAGTAATAGCAGTGCTAGCAGGAGCAACAGTAATAATAGTAGTAGCAGTGCTAGCACCAGCAACAGTAATAGCAGTGCTAGCAGGAGCAACAGTAATAATAGTAGTAGCAGTGCTAGCACGAGCAACAGTAATAATAGTAGTAGCAGTGCTAGCAGCAACAGTAAAATAGTAGTAGCATGCTAGTAGCAGCAACAGTAATAGCAGTGCTAGCAGAGCAACAGTAATAGCAGTGCTACAAGAAGCAACAGCAATAGTAGTAATAGAAGTGCTAGCAAGAGCAACTGTAATAGTAGTAATAGCAGTGCTACAAGAAGCAACAGCAATAGTAGTAATAGAAGTGCTAGCAAGAGCAACTGTAATAGTAGTAATAGCAGTACTAGCAGGAGCAACAGTATAATAGTAGTAGTAGTGCTAGTAGCAGCAGCAACAGTAATAACAGTAATAGCAGTGCTACAAGAAGCAACAGCAATAGTAGTAATAGCAGTGCTACAAGAAGCAACAGCAATAGTAGTAATAGCAGTGCTAGTAGCAGCAGCAACAGTAATAATAGTAATAGCAATGCTATCAGGAGCAACAGTAATAATAGTAATAGCAATGCTATCAGGAGCAACAGTAATAAGTAGTAGCAGTGCTAGCAGCAACAGTAAGTAATAGTAGTAGCATGCTAGTAGCAGCAACAGTAATATAGTAGCAGTGCTAGCAGAGCAACAGTAATAGCAGTGCTAGTAGCAGCAACAGTAGTAATATTAGTAGCAGTGCTAGCAGCAACAGTAGTAATATTAGTAGCAGTGCTAGCAGCAACAGTAAAATAGTAGTAGCAGTGCTAGTAGCAGCAACAGTAGTAATATTAGTAGCAGTGCTAGTAGCAGCAACAGTAATAACAGTAGTAGCAGTGCTAGCAGCAACAGTAGTAATATTAGTAGCAGTGCTAGCAGGAGCAACAGTAATAATAGTATAGCAGTGCTAGCAGAGCAACAGTAATAGTAGTAGTAGTAGTAGTAATAGTAGTAGTAGTAGTAATAGTAGCAGTGCTAGCAGCAACAGTAGTAATATTAGTAGCAGTGCTAGCAGGAGCAACAGTAATAACAGTAATAGCAGTGCTAGCAGCAACAGTAATAGTAGTAGTAGTAATAGTAGCAGTGCTAGCAGCAGCAACAGTAATAATAGTATAGCAGTGCTAGCACCAGCAACAGTAATAGCAGTGCTAGTAGCAGCAACAGTAGTAATAGTAGTAGTAGTAGTAGTGCTAGTAGCAGCAACAGTAATATAGTAGCAGTGCTAGCAGAGCAACAGTAATAGTAGTAGTAGTGGTGGTAGTAGTAGTAGTGGTGGTAGTAGTAGTAGTAGTAGTGGTGGTAGTAGTAGTAGTAATAGTAGCAGTGCTAGCAGGAGCAACAGTAATAGCAGTGCTAGCAGAGCAACAGTAATAATAGTAGTAGCATGCTAGTAGCAGCAACAGTAATATAGTAGCAGTGCTAGCAGCAACAGTAATAGTAGTAGTAGTAATAGTAGCAGTGCTAGTAGCAGCAGCAACAGTAATATAGTAGCAGTGCTAGCAGCAACAGTAATAATAGTATAGCAGTGCTAGTAGCAGCAACAGTAGTATAGTAGTAGCAGTGCTAGCAGCAACAGTAGTATAGTAGTAGCAGTGCTAGTAGCAGCAGCAACAGTAATATAGTAGCAGTGCTAGCAGCAACAGTAGTAATAGTAGTAGTAGTAATAGTAGCAGTGCTAGCAGCAGCAGTAGCAGTGCTAGCAGCAACAGTAATAACAGTAGTAGCAGTGCTAGCAGCAGCAGTAGCAGTGCTAGCAGCAACAGTAATAGCAGTGCTAGCAGGAGCAACAGTAATAATAGTAGTAGCAGTGCTAGCACCAGCAACAGTAATAATAGTAGTAGCAGTGCTAGTAGCAGCAACAGTAATAATAGTAGTAGCAGTGCTAGTAGCAGCAACAGTAGTAATAGTAGTAGCAGTGCTAGTAGCAGCAACAGTAATAATAGTAGTAGCAGTGCTAGTAGCAGCAACAGTAATAATAGTAGTAGCAGTGCTAGTAGCAGCAACAGTAGTAATAGTAGTAGCAGTGCTAGTAGCAGCAACAGTAGTAATAGTAGTAGCAGTGCTAGTAGCAGCAACAGTAGTAATAGTAGTAGCAGTGCTAGTAGCAGCAACAGTAGTAATAGTAGTAGCAGTGCTAGTAGCAGCAACAGTAATAATAGTAGTAGCAGTGCTAGTAGCAGCAACAGTAGTAATAGTAGTAGCAGTGCTAGTAGCAGCAACAGTAATAATAGTAGTAGCAGTGCTAGTAGCAGCAACAGTAATAATAGTAGTAGCAGTGCTAGCACCAGCAACAGTAATAGTAGTGCTAGTAGCAGCAACAGTAATAATAGTAATAGCAATGCTATCAGGAGCAACAGTAATAATAGTAATAGCAGTGCTACAAGAAGCAACAGCAATAGTAGTAATAGAAGTGCTAGCAAGAGCAACTGTAATAGTAGTAATAGCAGTACTAGCAGGAGCAACAGTAATAGTAGTGCTAATAGCAGTGCTAGCAGCAGCAGTAGCAGTGCTAGCAGCATGAATCGTAATAGCAGTGCTAACAGGAGCAACAGTAGTAGCAGTACTAGCAGCAGAAGTAGAAGCAGCAGTAGACTCGGCATTAATTGTAGTATTAAGAGAAAATATCTTACAGAAAAAAAGCACGTACAAGATTAGAAAGAAATAAAGCCACAGACGAGTGAGAATCGAACCGCAGACTTCAGTACAACTATCTACAACTTACAGTCTACTACTTTCTTGCATTTAACTAAAGAAATCACTATTAACGCAGCAGAAATTGTGTTGTAAACGAAAAGTTTCAAGTTGCAGGTTCATACAACAAAAATATGAAAAGTTGCAAGGAAAGTTAGTTGTACTTTACAGTCAAGAACTAGATTTACGAGTTTTTGTAGTTTTTCAAGTGCTACAAATTTAGAAGCTTCGCAGCTCACAGTTAAAAGTTTTTGGGTGCTAAGATTTAGAAGTTTTATGATTTAAAAGATCTAAGATTTTGTTTTGGAGTAGAGACTTTCAGAAGAGAAAGGTTTAGAAATTTTAGGATTTACGGTCTAGAAATTTTAGAAGGTTTAGGAGTTCAAAGATATAAGAGAATTGGTGATAGAAAAAAATCTTGTCAAAAAATGAGAGAGAGACAATGCACTTTCATTAGGACATGCAATGAGAAGAAGGGGCATTGAAAATAGTATAACAAAAGGAAAAACAGAGGGAAGAAGAGCCAGGGGAAGACCATGAGAAATGATACTGGACAGTCTGATGGGATGGTGTGAGAGGAGATCACCAACTGAACTGATGGCCTGCATGAAGGATCGGGTACTCTAAAGAAGCATAACAGCCAATGCCAGTCGGCACGGCACATGATGATGATGATGATGATGATGGTGATGATGATGATGATGATGAAGATTTAAGAAGTATAGAAACAAGATTTAGAATATTCATGATATAAGATTTAAGAGTTTTAGAAGGCACGACTTAAAAGGTGTCGTCTGCAAAATTTTAAAGTTTTAGAAACAAGATTTAGAAGGACATAAAATTTAAGTTTTAATAAGACACGATTTAGCAGTTTTATACGACACGAATGAACAGTTTTATGATATAAGATTTGGGAGCTTTATGATAAAAGATTTAAGAGTTTTAGAAGATAAGATTTAGACGTTTTATGATATAAGGATTAGGAATTTTATGATAAAAGATTTTAGAGCTTTAGAAGGCAGATTAACTGGAACTTCAGCTAAAAGACTGACGAGTTTTAGAATGTAGATTACCTGCAGCTTCAACAATGTATACAGTGCACCTTTAACATCCGAACTGTCGGCAACAGAGTGTAGAAGTTGTTTTACTTGTGGGCTACGTGAATATAGTACTGCAGAGAGTTGGGGGTGGGGGGAGGAGGGGAGGGGTGGTAGGAGAGTGAAAGGTGGTAGAGGATGATTACAGGGAGGGGAAGTCAAGGTCAAAGCATTTATTATTATAGTACATGTAGAATATACGTAGCATTACATTACATATGTAGTATACGTGGCACTAGATTACACATGCACTATACGTGGCACTAGATTATACAAGTAGTATATGTGGCACTAGATTACACATGTAGTATACGTGGCATTAGATTACACGTGTACTACACGTGGCTCTAGATTACACATGTGCTACACGTAGCACTACAGAACATCGGCACCAACAGACACTACATGATGTCGTATCTCCCGCCATCACTCTTGCTTTTTCATGGACCAACAAACTCTTTCTTGACGTAGCACAGCCTACAGCAGCGGTTACCAAACTTGTCCAGACGGTGCCGCACGTGGCAACACAAACTTCTGTCAAGGTATACCCGTCTCTTAATACTGGAACTTCGTGGAGAATTCCTATGATTCTTAGCATTTTCAGGTCTGACACACTTCGTTGACTATATTCTTACATCTTACATCTTTCCCGTGCCGTTAAACGTCACATAGGGCTCACGTGGTAGTTCGCCAAGTTTTCCTGTTTTCTGCGAGCTTTTTTTAGCCTCATCAAGGGATGTTATGCCTACTAAACTGTCCTGTCTTAACAATGTCCCCTTTAGAGTTTGACGTGGTCGACCTATTTTTCTTCGGGCTGTTGTGTTCCACTTGTTTGGGGATTCTCTGACTTTCTTCTCATCATGTGACCGACATATGTCCATCTTTTTCTGATCACCAATGATACAGGTTGTTGTTCACTCATCTTCCTTAGGCATTTGTTTTCGAAAGAGTCTAATTTCTTGTCTATTTCTTTAGTTGTTTTCCAGCTTTCGCATGCATAAATGAGGGTGGATTTTACATTTGAATTAAAACATATACTGTTTCGCCATCTCCATCTCCTCCAGACCGAGCCTGAGACACGTGAACTTTTTGAGGAACCCCCACTGGTGGCCTACAGACGGTACAAGAACCACAGGGACCTTTTAATTCGTAGTCATCTTAAGACAGATGACACTTTTTATGGTACCAGACGTTGCGGACGCCGTAGATGTAACACTTGTCCGTTTGTTGTCGAGGCCAGCCAGATCTCCTTCCCTAAGTCCACGTTATCAGTTCAGGAGGGTTTCACTTGTACTTCGCGAAATGTCATTTATGTTATCATGTGCAAACGTTGCGGTTTGAAGTACATAGGGGAAACTGGCTTACGGTTAGGAGATCGATTTCGCCAGCATCTCAATGATATTTCTAAGAGGGCCTGGACACCTGTGGCTAAACATTTTTGCCTTGGCAACCACAGGGGCAAACAGGACATTTCGGTTAGTGCGATCCGCTCTTGTTCCGCTGATGTACCATCTCGGAGGGTCCTAGAACAGCGCCTTATTTTCCAGACTGGCTGTCTCCACCCAGCTGGAATTAACAATGTCTTCAGCTTTCTGTAACTTCTTTATTTTTCACTGGCCTTTTTTAAACTCTACTTTCTTTCTCTATGCTACCCCTCTCTACCACCACCCTATTTTCTTCTCTGCCAACATACTGGTCTTGTCCTATTCATCAGTTTCACATTTTCTCCCTGCAGGTGTTTATGTTCTTCATTCATTATTTCTCCGCGTCCCCTTTTCCCTCCCCTCTCTCCCTCCCCCTCCCCGACACCTCTAGCGGCTATCATGTTTCCATTGCCTTCCCCCCACCCCTTTCTCCCACTTGTTCTCCTCCTCTCTCTCCACCTCTTCTTTATGATTGGCTCTATCGGGCATCTTTTGTTTGGAGGCAGCGTGGTTTTTCCTTCTCCCTTCTACCACACACATTTCTGTTTCCCACTTGGAGGAAGACACTTCAGATAAGTTCTTTGTGTTTGTATTTCGTTGTGTATATATCCTCGAATAAGGCTCACGCCGAAATATCGGATGTTGTATGTTTTTCATTTATACATTCTCATACTTTCTATTCGTTTTTTTCTCACCTTACTCACTCCCTCCCTCACTTTGTAAAACTGCACCATACACCTCTGTCTACCTTATTTACATTTGAATTAAATAGTCTTAACTTGGTTTTTGGGCTTATAACTTTTGAATGGCATATGTTCTCAAGATTCTTGAAGATCAATGCTGCTTTTGCAATTCTAACTTCCTTTCTAGTGTCACGATCCTGGTCTATGTAGCTGCCAAGTTATGCACAGTGGTTGACTTCTTCAACAGCTGTTCCTTCTACGTATATTTTTCCTTCATGGTTAATGAGAAGTTTCATTATTTTTGTTTTATCCTTGTTAATTTCAAGTCCTATTTTACTAGCCATTAAAGACAGGGTATCTTTTTTTTTCCTTGCATTCATTTCACATTGTCACTGATAAGAGTTATGTCATCTGCAAAATCAAGATCTTCTATTTGGGTCTCATGTACCCAATCAATGCCCGTTTTACCTGTGCAGCATTTTTTTATTATAAAGTCTATGGCAATTTCATAAATAAATCGAGATAACATACATCCTTGTTTCAAGCCTGCTTCAGTTTGGAACCATTCGTTCATTCCTTCTTCTGTGTTGACTGCTCAGATATCTCCGTTGTAGAGATCTTTAATGATATCGACAGTTTTAGATGATATTCCATACAGTCTTAAAATTCTCCACAATGAATCTCTGTGTATGCTATCAAATGCCTTTTTAAAGTCTATGAGGTTCAGTATTAATGGTTTGATTTTCAATATGTTCTTCAAGTATTATTCTTAGAATAAAGATCTGGTCGAGACAGATTCTCCCTTTTCGAAGTCCTGCTTGTTCTTCTCTCATTGCAGTATCCGCTATATCTTTAAGTCTATTCAGAATAACTTTGCAAAATATTTTTGACACAACTGATTAGTAAGGTTACTCCTTTCCAAGTATTGCAGTCGCTAAGATTGCCCTTTTTGGGGGGGGGGGGGTATTTTAACAATGATTCCTTTTTTTCCATTTAGAAGGGGCCTTCTTTCCAAACTTTACTAAAAATTCTTTATTTACAAAAAAAAAAAAACATACAGAACAAAATGACCATATACTGGTACCTGGGTCACGGAAAACTTCGTATTTTTCGGCAAATTCCCGTAAAACACCGTAGACAGCATTAGGATGATGTAGCCGTGTCATTTCTGCAGTCAAGTTTTTTTCTTTAAACTCTGAAAGTCTTTCTTTATAAAATCTGGAAGGTTCAAACATGGTAGTATCTGTCTGCCTGTCTTTCAGTCTGTCTGTCATGAACCCTTCATCTATCACTCAGCTCATCTATCCACCACCAGTCACTTACACAATTGTGAATTTTGTGCGCACATTTGTCTGTCGACCCGTCAGTCCGTCGACCCTTCAGCCCGTCGACCCGCCAGTCCGTAGATCCGTCAGTCCGTCGACCCGTCAGTCCGTCGACCCGCCAGTCCGTAGATCCGTCAGTCCGTCGACCCGCCAGTCCGTAGATCCGGCAGTCCGTCGACCCGTCAGTCCATCGACCCGTCAGTCCGTCGACCCGCCAGTCCGTCGACCCGTCAGTCCGTCGACCCGTCAGTCCGTCGACCCGCCAGTCCGTAGATCCGTCAGTCCATCGACCCGCCAGTCCGTACATCCGTCAGTCCGTCGACCCGCCAGTCCGTAGATCCGGCAGTCCGTCGACCCGTCAGCCCGTCGACCTGTCTTTTTATGTTAATTGTAATTTAACTCACCTACTACTGACTTCAGTCGTGGAAAAAGTTAAACGCTTTGAAACTGACTACAGTATATTGTCATTTCTACATGTTGAAAAAGTGCCTTTTTTGAAAAATCCGTCTATACGTAAGCATTTCTGTCCACAATCCGTCTACAGGTAAGCATTTCTGTCCACAATCCGTCTACAGGTAAGCATTTCTGTCCACAATCCGTCTACACGTAAGCATTTCTGTCCACAATCCGTCTACACGTAAGCATTACTGTTCTTAGTCTGCCTACACGTACGCGTCGCTGTCTACTGTGTGTACACGTCATTATTACTGTCTAAAGTGTCCCCAATACGTCAGTATTATTGTCTAAAATCTGTCTATATGCAATCATTACTGTCTTAAAGCTGTCTCCATGTAAAAATTACTGTCTAAAGTTGTGTTCATATAAGCATTACTGCCTAAAGTCTGTCAACATGTCAGAATTACTGCCTAAAGTCTGTCAACACGTCAGAATTACTGTCTAAAGTCTGTCAACACGTCAGAACTATTGTCTAAAGTCTGTCAACACGTCAGAATTACTGTCTAAAGTCTGTCAACACTTCAGTATTACTGTCTAAAGTCTGTCAACACTTCAGCATTACTGTCTAAAGTCTGTCAACACTTCAGTATTACTGTCTAAAGTCTGTCAACACTTCAGCATTACTGTCTAAAGTCTGTCAACAAGCCAGTATTACAGGCTAGCGTAGTATCCACACACTTTGAGAACTCCTTGCTGTTTCTGATCTTGTCCGGCAGAATGTTTCTCAGTTCTTGCAGTAGCTTCCCTTCGTTTCTCACCATTCTCTTGACCTGGGAGATGGAGCTGTAAACCTCGGCCTGGCCTGGAACAGTCAGCTCAAGAAGGACACAGATCAGACCCATCATGTGACTCGCCTCGTGACCTGCCAACATTTCTTTAGCCGAGACTTGTAGGCTGAAAACAAGAACAAGAAGTCCTGTTGTTTCGTGGAGGATTATAGAGAAGGGAAACAAGTCTGTTCTCCTGTGTAACAATATGTTTAGCATGGTATGCTCTCCTGCAAGTGTCATGCGAAGTTAACGCCCCTGGTTGTTTGTTTATATTCTCGGGCTTATAGGGTGATTTCCCCTGACTTTAGGGCTCAGAACCGGTGTGCAAATAATGTGTTGTTTGGAAAAATCACGTGATTTGTAAGAGAAAGTGGTAGCATAATTTGTGACTTTAGTCTCAGTTCTGAGTATTCGTACAACTTTGTGTGGGAGAGGTCGTGTTCTGTGCTCGAGTGATGATGTGAAAGTTTAAGTATGTGAGAGAGGTTGTGTTCTGTGCTCGAGTGATGATGTGAAAGTTTAAGTATGTGAGAGAGGTTGTGTTCTGTGCTCGAGTGATGATGTGAAAGTTTAAGTATGTGAGAGAGGTTGTGTTCTGTGCTCAAGTGATGATGTGAAAGTTTAAGTATGTGAGAGAGGTTGTGTGTCTGTGTTAGAGACAGATGTGTTTGTTCTATAGACAGGCGTGTCTGTGTTAGAGACAGGTGTGTTTGTTCTATAGACAGGCGTGTCTGTGTTAGAGACAGGTGTGTTTGTTCTATAGACAGGCGTGTCTGTGTTAGAGACAGGTGTGTTTGTTCTATAGACAGGCGTGTCTGTGTTAGAGACAGGTGTGTTTGTTCTATAGACAGGCGTGTCTGTGTTAGAGACAGGTGTGTTTGTTCTATAGACAGGCGTGTCTGTGTTAGAGACAGGTGTTTGTTCTATAGACAGGCGTGTCTGTGTTAGAGACAGGTGTGTTTGTTCTATAGACAGGCCTGTCTGTGTTAGAGACAGGTGTGTTTGTTCTATAGACAGGCGTGTCTGTGTTAGAGACAGGTGTGTCTGTGCTAGAGACTGTGTCTGTGCTAGAGACTGTGTCTGTGCTAGAGACAGGTATGTCTGTGCTAGACATTGTGTTTGTACTAGAGATAAGTGTGTTTGTGCTAGATACCGTGTATGTGCTAGACATTGTGTTTGTACTAGAGATAAGTGTGTTTGTGCTAGATACCGTGTCTGTGCTAGATACTATGTCTGTGCTAGAGACAGGTGTGTCTGTGCTAGATACCATGTCTGTGCTAGAGACAGGTGTGTCTGTGCTAGATACCGTGTCTGTGCTAGAGACAGGTGTGTCTGTGCTAGATACTATGTCTGTGCTAGATACCGTGTCTGTGCTAGAGACAGGTGTGTCTGTGCTAGATACTATGTCTGTGCTAGAGACAGGTGTGTCTGTGCTACTTGTGTTTTGTCGCCTTCTGGTGGCTCCATCTGGCTGTGGCTGTTCATGCCTCTGGAATTATTTGTGCCTTGCTACTAACATTTTCACCTGTGACTTGATATATCATCATCCTGAGCCGCCAATGACCTGATGTTTTCTCTGATCGATGATGTTAGTAACCTGCAATAGTCAGCTGCGTGAGGTGTCTAGTTTGAGCCCTGCCAAGTGTTTCTCATACAGGAGATGTGGGGTTGTTGATGTGTAACTTTGTGCTGCTTGTTTGAAATCTTATCAGGGGCCCCATGTCAGAACATTGTCAATAGTCTGCATCATTCAGACTTGGGGCCTGTGGGGCCACATGGACTTCTGTGCTCAGACTCTTCATCGGTTTCTTAGTACAGTAATATATTCACTACTACTACTACTACTACTACTACTACTACTACTACTACTACTACTACCATTACTACTACTACTACTACTACTACTACTACCATTACTACTATTACTACTACTACTACTACTACTACTACTACTACCATTACTACTACTACTACTACTACCATTACTACTACTACTACTACTACCATTACTACTACTACTACTATTACTACTATTACTACTACTACTACTATTACTACTACTACTACTACTACCATTACTACTACTACTACTACCATTACTACTAATACTACTATTAATATTACTACTAATATTACTACTATTGTTACTATTACTATTACTACTACTGCTACTAATACTACTACTAATATTACTACTATTACTACTACTACTATTACTACTACTACTACTACTACCATTACTACTACTGCTACTATTAATATTACTACTAATATTACTACTAATGTTACTACTACTATTACTACTACTATTACTACTACTACTACTAATACTACTACTAATATTACTACTACTACTACTACTACAACTAATACTTTTCTTATCAGTAGCACAGTTTAGAAACAGGCAGATATAGCTGTAGAAGCTGAGAAGCCTTACCTTGCTGGACAACTTCTCTCTTCGCTGATGCTTGATTTTTATAATCAACAAAAATAAAAGAAAATATTGTGTTGTAGTATCCAGATTCTTCTTATGATTGTCTGTAAGTGTCCAGATTCTTCTTATGATTGTCAGTAAGTGTCCAGACTCTTCTTATGATTGTCTGTAAGTGTTCAGACTCTTCTTATGATTGTCTGTCAGTGCCCAGTATCTTCGTATTAGTGTCTTATGCGTGTCTGTCAGTGCCCAGTATCTTCGTATTTGTGTCTTATGCGTGTCTGTCAGTGCCCAGTATCTTCGTATTTGTGTCTTATGATTGTCTGTCAGTGCCCAGTATCTTCGTATTAGTGTCTTATGCGTGTCTGTCAGTGCCCAGTATCTTCGTATTTGTGTCTTATGCGTGTCTGTCAGTGCCCAGTATCTTCGTATTTGTGTCTTATGATTGTCTGTCAGTGCCCAGTATCTTCGTATTTGTGTCTTATGCTTGTCTGTCACTGTCATTTTCAGTGTCGGTGTCAGTGCCATTTCCTCTTCAAATGATGGTGCACTCTTAAACAGCATGTCTCTCTATGTGGCCTGGTCTTTTGCCAGTTCTACTCAGTCGTCGTAGCTGACAGAAAACCCTCCGATGGACGTACTCATGTATCTCAGTTTTACAATACTTCTTCACACGCTGACCCGGTAGTTAAAGATGGAGGCCAGAATATCAGACAAGTTTTCGTGCCCAGTTCTTTACCTACTGGAGATAAAATTAATTCCTTTCCTCCAAACATTCACCACACAGAGTTTCTCTAGGACAAGTCAACTGTGGCTTCTTGTAAAGTAAAAGAATACATCGTTGTATGGTAAGATCTTGAGATTACTGTGTTCTCTTACTTTACTGTGTGAAGGTCTCGTTGTTTCCTGTCTGAGACATTTCTATCTGAAACCATCGATTCCTGCTAAATGTCTCACCGCCTTATGTCACAGCCATATTATGTCCCACCATATTATGTCAAAGCCATATTATGTCCCACCATCTTATGTCACAGTCATATTATGTCCCATCATCTTATGTCACAATCATATTATGTCCCACCATCTTATGTCACAACCATATTATGTCACAACCATATTATGTCCCACCATCTTATGTCACAACCATATTATGTCCCACCATGTTATGTCACAACCATATTATGTCCCACCATCTTATGTCACAACCATATTATGTCCCACCATCTTATGTCACAACCATATTATGTCCCACCATCTTATGTCACACCCATATTATGTCCCACCATCTTATGTCACAGCCATTTTATATTCCACCATCTTATGTCACAGTCAAATTATGTCCAACCATCTTATGTCACAGCCAAATTATGTCCCCCCATCTTATGTCACAGCCAAATTATGTCCCACCATCTTATGTCACAGCCAAATTATGTCCAACCATCTTATGTCACAGCCATATTATGTCCCATCATCTTATGTCACAGTCATATTATGTCCCACCATCGTATGTCACAGTCATATTATTTCCCACCATCGTATGTCACAGCCGTCTTATGTCTCAGCCATCTTATGTCACAGCCGTCTTATGTCACAGCCATCTTATGTCTCAGCCATCTTATGTCACACCCGTCTTATGTCACAGCCATCTTATGTCACAGCCATCTTATGTCTCAGCTATATTATGTCACAGCCGTCTTATGTCTCATCCATCTTATGTCACACCCGTCTTATGTCACACCCGTCTTATGTCATACCCGTCTTATGTCACACCCGTCTTATGTCACAGCCATCTTATGTCACACCCGTCTTATGTCATACTCGTCTTATGTCTCAGCCATCTTATGTCACAGCCGTCTTATGTCACAGCCGTCTTATGTCACAGCCATCTTATGTCTCAGCCATCTTATGTCACCGCCGTCTTATTCTTCTGCTTCTTATCGTCGTCATCAATAATAAAAGATTAGCAGAACTTCAGAGTTCGTTAATTTATATTGCTACTTTATGTCCAATACTTCATTGTGCTACTTTATGTTCATTACTTTTTCTTGCTACTTTATGTCCATTGCTTCATCTTGCTATTTTATGTTCATTACTTTATCTTTCTACTTTATGTCCATTGCTTCATCTTGCTACTTTATGTTCATTGTTCTGTGGAGACAGTCAACATGAAAACTTCAGCTTTTTTCTCATTCTTTGACCCATATAACAAAGTGCTAACTACGCCGACCAGACTGATCAAAATCCTTGTCCCATTCTTGACATTCCGCTTTTTCATACTTGTTTTTTCGTTATTTCGTTTGCCAGATAGCACAGCAGCTGTCTTTCCCGCTGGTCTGTCTTGCTAATTTCTTCATCAAGAAGGTAAGCCCACTCCAAACTCTGCTGACCTGCTCCAGAAGTCTGGCAAGTTCCCTACGTCTGGAAATGTGGCAGAGTTACAGGCAAGATCGGGGTCATGATTAGTTCAGCCAGAATCCCTTCCACTTTTCTGTCAGGATTCATTTTCCTGGTGTCTGACTCTCCAAGCCACCCGCAAGCCGTACACAAGACACTGATAAGCCACCGGCAAACCACCCACAAGACATCGACAACCCACCCACAAGACACTGATAAGCCACCATCGACAACCCACCCACAAGACACTGATAAGCCACCGGCAAACCACCCACAAGACATCGACAACCCACCCACAAGACACTGATAAGCCACCGGCAAACCACCCACAAGACATCGACAACCCACCCACAAGACACTGATAAGCCACCGGCAAACTACCCACAAGACATCGACAACCACCCACAAGACACTGATAAGCCACCGGCAAACCACCCACAAGACATCGACAACCCACCCACAAGACACTGATAAGCCACCGGCAAACCACCCACAAGACATCGACAACCCACCCACAAGACACTGATAAGCCACCGGCAAACTACCCACAAGACATCGACAACCCACCCACAAGACACTGACAAGCCACCGGCAAACCACCCACAAGCCGTACACAAGACACTGACAAGCCACCGGCAAACCACCCACAAGACACTGACAAGCCACAGGCAAACCACAAACAAGCCGTACACAAGACACTGATAAGCCAACCACAAGCCGTACACAAAACACTGATAAGCCACCCACAAGACACCAACAAGCCATCCACAAGCCATATCAAGACACTAACAAGTCACCCACAAGCCATATCAAGACACTGACAAGCCATCTACAAGCCATATCAAGATACTGACAAGCCATCCACAAGACACTGACAAGCCACCCACAAGCCATATCAAGACACTGACAAGTCACAGCCATCTTATGTCACAGCCATCTTATGTCACAGCCATCTTATGTCACAGCCATCTTATGTCACAGCCATCTTATGTCACAGCCATCTTATGTCACAGCCATCTTATGTCACACCCGTCTTATGTCACAGCCATCTTATGTCACAGCCATCTTATGTCACAGCCATCTTATGTCACAGCCATCTTATGTCACAGCCATCTTATGTCACACCCGTCTTATGTCACAGCCATCTTATGTCACAGCCATCTTATGTCACACCCGTCTTATGTCACAGCCATCTTATGTCACACCCGTCTTATGTCACAGCCATCTTATGTCACACCCGTCTTATGTCACAGCCATCTTATGTCACACCCGTCTTATGTCACAGCCATCTTATGTCACAGCCATCTTATGTCACAGCCATCTTATGTCACACCCGTCTTATGTCACAGCCATCTTATGTCACACCCGTCTTATGTCACAGCCATCTTATGTCACAGCCATCTTATGTCACAGCCATCTTATGTCACAGCCATCTTATGTCACAGCCATCTTATGTCACAGCCATCTTATGTCACAGCCATCTTATGTCACAGCCATCTTATGTCACAGCCATCTTATGTCACACCCGTCTTATGTCACAGCCATCTTATGTCACACCCGTCTTATGTCACAGCCATCTTATGTCACAGCCATCTTATGTCACAGCCATCTTATGTCACAGCCATCTTATGTCACAGCCATCTTATGTCACAGCCATCTTATGTCACAGCCATCTTATGTCACACCCGTCTTATGTCACAGCCATCTTATGTCACAGCCATCTTATGTCACAGCCATCTTATGTCACAGCCATCTTATGTCACAGCCATCTTATGTCACAGCCATCTTATGTCACAGCCATCTTATGTCACAGCCATCTTATGTCACAGCCATCTTATGTCACAGCCATCTTATGTCACAGCCATCTTATGTCACAGCCATCTTATGTCACACCCGTCTTATGTCACAGCCATCTTATGTCACAGCCATCTTATGTCACACCCGTCTTATGTCACAGCCATCTTATGTCACAGCCATCTTATGTCACACCCGTCTTATGTCACAGCCATCTTATGTCACAGCCATCTTATGTCACAGCCATCTTATGTCACAGCCATCTTATGTCACAGCCATCTTATGTCACAGCCATCTTATGTCACAGCCATCTTATGTCACAGCCATCTTATGTCACAGCCATCTTATGACACTGACAAGCCACCTACAAGCCATATCAAGACACTGACAAGCCACCCACAAGCCATATCAAGACACTGACAAGCCATATCAAGATACTGACAAGCCACCCACAAGACACTGACACGCCACCCACAAGCCATATCAAGACACTGACAAGCCACCCACAAGCCATATCAAGACACTGACAAGCCACCCCCAAGCCATATCAAGACATTGACAAGCCATATCAAGACACTGACAAGCCACCTACAAGCCATATCAAGACACTGACAAGCCACCTACAAGCCATATCAAGACACTGACAAGCCATCCACAAGACACTAACAAGCCACCCACAAGCCATATCAAGACACCAACAAGCCACCCACAAGCCATATCAAACACCAACAAGTCATATCAAGACACCAACAACCCACCCACAAGCAATATCAAGACACCAACAAGCCACCCATAAGCCATATCAAGACACTGACAAACCAGTCACAAGCCATTCAAAGACACCAACAAGTCACCCACACGCCATATCAAGACACGAACAAGCCACTCACAAGCTATATAAAGACACCAACAAGCCACTCACAAGCCATATCAAGACACCAGCAAGCCACCAACAAGCCATATCAAGACATCAACAAGCCACCCACAAGACACTGACAAGCCACCCACAAGCCATATCAAGACACCAACAAGCCTCCCACAAGCCATATCAAGACACTGACGAGCCATATCAAGACACTGACAAGCCACCTACAAGCCATATCAAGACACTGACAAGCCACCTACAAGCCATATCAAGACACTGACAAGCCATAAACAAGACACTGACAAGCCACCCACAAGCCATATCAAGACACCAACAAGCCACCCACAAGCCATATCAAACATCAACAAGCCACCAACAAGCCAAATCAAGACACTAACAAGCCACCCACAAGCAATATCAAGACACCAACAAGCCACCCATAAGCCATATCAAGACACTGACAAACCAGTCACAAGCCATTCAAAGACACCAACAAGTCACCCACAAGCCATATCACGACACCAACAAGCCACCCACAAGCCATATCAAACACCAACAAGCCACCAACAAGCCATAACAAGACACCAACAAGCCACCCACAAGCAATATCAAGACACCAACAAGCCACCCATAAGCCATATCAAGACACTGACAAACCAGTCACAAGCCATTCAAAGACACCAACAAGCCACCCACAAGCCATATCAAACACCAACAAGCCACCAACAAGCCATATCGAGACACCAACAAGCCACCCACAAGCCATATCAAGACACCAACAAGCCACCCACAAGACACTGACAAGCCACCCACAAGCCATATCAAGAAACTGACAAGCCACCCACAAGCCATATCAAGACACCGACAAGCCACCCACAAGCCATATCAAGACACTGACAAGCCATATCAAGACACTGACAAGCCACCTACAAGCCATATCAAGACACTGACAAAACACCTACAAGCCATATCAAGACACTGACAAGCCATCCACAAGACACTGACAAGCCACCCACAAGCCATATCAAGACACCAACAAGCCACCCACAAGCCATATCAAACACCAACAAGCCACCAACAAGCCATATCAAGACACCAACAAGCCACCCACAAGCAATATCAAGACACCAACAAGCCACCCACAAGCAATATCAAGACACCAACAAGCCACCAACAAGCCATATCAAGACACCAACAACCCTCCCACAAGCAATATCAAGACACCAACAAGCCACCCATAAGCCATATCAAGACACTGACAAACCAGTCACAAGCCATTCAAAGACACCAACAAGCCACTCACAAGCCATATCAAGACACCAGCAAGCCACCAACAAGCCATATCAAGACATCAACAAGCCACCCACAAGACACTGACAAGCCACCTACAAGCCATATCAAGACACTGACAAGCCATATCAAGACACTGACAAGCCACCTACAAGCCATATCAAGACACTGACAAGCCACCTACAAGCCATATCAAGACACTGACAAGCCATCCACAAGACACTGACAAGCCACCCACAAGCCATATCAAGACACCAACAAGCCATCCACAAGCCATATCAAACACCAACAAGCCATATCAAGACACCAACAAGCCACCCACATGCAATATCAAGACACCAACAAGCCACCCATAAGCCATATCAATTCACTGACAAACCAGTCACAAGCCATTCAAAGACACCAACAAGTCACCCACAAGCCATACCAAGAAACCAACAAGCCACCCACAAGCCATATCAAACACCAACAAGCCACCAACAAGCCATATCAAGACACCAACAAGCCACCCACAAGCAATATCAAGACACCAACAAGCCACCCATAAGCCATATCAAGACACTGACAAACCAGTCACAAGCCATTCAAAGACACCAACAAGCCACCACAAGCCATATCAAACACCAACAAGCCACCAACAAGCCATATCAAGACACCAACAAGCCACCCACAAGCCATATCAAGACACCAACAAGCCAAATCAAGACACTAACAAGCCACCCACAAGCAATATCAAGACACCAACAAGCCACCCATAAGCCATATCAAGACACTGACAAACCAGTCACAAGCCATTCAAAGACACCAACAAGTCACCCACAAGCCATATCACGACACCAACAAGCCACCCATAAGCCATATCAAACACCAACAAGCCACCACAAGCCATATCAAGACACCAACAAGTCACCCACAAGCCATATCAAGACACCAACAAGCCACCCATAAGCCATATCAAGACACTGACAAACCAGTCACAAGCCATTCAAAGACACCAACAAGCCACCCACAAGCCATATCAAACACCAACAAGCCACCAACAAGCCATATCGAGACACCAACAAGCCACCCACAAGCCATATCAAGACACCAACAAGCCACCCACAAGACACTGACAAGCCACCCACAAGCCATATCAAGAAACTGACAAGCCACCCACAAGCCATATCAAGACACCGACAAGCCACCCACAAGCCATATCAAGACACTGACAAGCCATATCAAGACACTGACAAGCCACTACAAGCCATATCAAGACACTGACAAAACACCTACAAGCCATATCAGACACTGACAAGCCATCCACAAGACACTGACAAGCCACCCACAAGCCATATCAAGACACCAACAAGCCACCCACAAGCCATATCAAACACCAACAAGCCACCAACAAGCCATATCAAGACACCAACAAGCCACCCACAAGCAATATCAAGACACCAACAAGCCACCCACAAGCAATATCAAGACACCAACAAGCCACCAACAAGCCATATCAAGACACCAACAACCCTCCCACAAGCAATATCAAGACACCAACAAGCCACCCATAAGCCATATCAAGACACTGCCAAACCAGTCACAAGCCATTCAAAGACACCAACAAGCCACTCACAAGCCATATCAAGACACCAGCAAGCCACCAACAAGCCATATCAAGACATCAACAAGCCACCCACAAGACACTGACAAGCCACCTACAAGCCATATCAAGACACTGACAAGCCATATCAAGACACTGACAAGCCACCTACAAGCCATATCAAGACACTGACAAGCCACCTACAAGCCATATCAAGACACTGACAAGCCATCCACAAGACACTGACAAGCCACCCACAAGCCATATCAAGACACCAACAAGCCATCCACAAGCCATATCAAACACCAACAAGCCATATCAAGACACCAACAAGCCACCCACAAGCAATATCAAGACACCAACAAGCCACCCATAAGCCATATCAATTCACTGACAAACCAGTCACAAGCCATTCAAAGACACCAACAAGTCACCCACAAGCCATATCAAGAAACCAACAAGCCACCCACAAGCCATACAAGAAACCAACAAGCCACCATAAGCCATATCAAGACACCAACAAGCCACCCACAAGCAATATCAAGACACCAACAAGCCACCCATAAGCCATATCAAGACACTGACAAACCAGTCACAAGCCATTCAAAGACACCAACAAGCACCCACAAGCCATATCAAACACCAACAAGCCACCAACAAGCCATATCAAGACACCAACAAGCCACCCACAAGCCATATCAAGACACCAACAAGCCACCCACAAGACACTGACAAGCCACCCACAAGCCATATCAAGACACCACAAGCCACCCACAAGCCATATCAAGACACCACAAGCCACCCACAAGCCATATCAAGACACTGACAAGCCATATCAGACACTGACAAGCCACTACAAGCCATATCAAGACACTGACAAGCCACCTACATGCCATATCAAGACACTGACAAGCCATCCACAAGACACTGACAAGCCACCCACAAGCCATATCAAGACACCAACAAGCCACCCACAAGCCATATCAAACACCAACAAGCCACCAACAAGCCATATCAAGACACCAACAAGCCACCCACAAGCCATATCAAGACACCAACAAGCCACCCACAAGCAATATCAAGACACCAACAAGCCACCAACAAGCCATATCAAGACACCAACAACCCTCCCACAAGCAATATCAAGACACCAACAAGCCACCCATAAGCCATATCAAAACACTGACAAACCAGTCACAAGCCATTCAAAGACACCAACAAGCCACTCACAAGCCATATCAAGACACCATCAAGCCACCCACAAGCCATATCAAGACATCAACAAGCCACCCACAAGACACTGACAACCCACCTACAAGCCATATCAAGACACTGACAAGCCATATCAAGACACTGACAAGCCACCTACAAGCCATATCAAGACACTGACAAGCCACCTACAAGCCATATCAAGACACTGACAAGCCATCCACAAGACACTGACAAGCCACCCACAAGCCATATCACGACACCAACAAGCCACCCACAAGCCATATCAAACACCAACAAGCCATATCAAGACACCAACAAGCCACCCACATGCAATATCAAGACACCAAAAAGCCACCCATAAGCCATATCAATTCACTGACAAACCAGTCACAAGCCATTCAAAGACACCAACAAGTCACCCACAAGCCATATCAAGACACCAACAAGCCACCCACAAGCCATATCAAACACCAACAAGCCACCAACAAGCCATATCAAGACACCAACAAGCCACCCACAAGCAATATCAAGACACCAACAAGCCACCCATAAGCCATATCAAGACACTGACAAACCAGTCACAAGCCATTCAAAGACACCAACAAGCCACCCACAAGCCATATCAAACACCAACAAGCCACCAACAAGCCATATCAAGACACCAACAAGCCACCCACAAGCCATATCAAGACATCAACAAGCCACCCACAAGACACTGACAAGCCACCCACAAGCCATATCAAGACACTGACAAGCCACCCACAAGCCATATCAAGACACCGACAAGCCACCCACAAGCCATATCAAGACACTGACAAGCCATATCAAGACACTGACAAGCCACCTACAAGCCATATCAAGACACTGACAAGCCACCTACAAGCCATATCAAGACACTGACAAGCCATCCACAAGACACTGACAAGCCACCCACAAGCCATATCAAGACACCAACAAGCCACCCACAAGCCATATCAAACACCAACAAGCCACCAACAAGCCATATCAAGACACCAACAAGCCACCCACAAGCAATATCAAGACACCAACAAGCCACCCACAAGCAATATCAAGACACCAACAAGCCACCAACAAGCCATATCAAGACACCAACAACCCTCCCACAAGCAATATCAAGACACCAACAAGCCACCCATAAGCCATATCAAGACACTGACAAACCAGTCACAAGCCATTCAAAGACACCAACAAGCCACTCACAAGCCATATCAAGACACCAGCAAGCCACCCACAAGCCATATCAAGACATCAACAAGCCACCCACAAGACACTGACAAGCCACCTACAAGCCATATCAAGACACTGACAAGCCACCCCCAAGCCATATCAAGACACTGACAAGCCATATCAAGACACTGACAAGCCACCTACAAGCCATATCAAGACACTGACAAGCCACCTACAAGCCATATCAAGACACTGACAAGCCATCCACAAGACACTGACAAGCCACCCACAAGCCATATCAAGACACCAACAAGCCACCCACAAGCCATATCAAGACACTGACAAGCCACCCACAAGCTATATCAAGACACCGACAAGCCACCCACAAGCATATCAAGACACTGACAAGCCACCTACAAGCCATATCAAGACACTGACAAGCCACCTACAAGCCATATCAAGACACTGACAAGCCATCCACAAGCCATATCAAGACACCAACAAGCCACCCACAAGCCATATCAAACACCAACAAGCCACTCACAAGCCATATCAAGACACCAACAAGCCACTCACAAGCCATATCAAGACACCAACAAGCCACCCACAAGCCATATCAAGACACCAACAAGCCACCCACAAGACACCAACAAGCCACCCACAAGACATACACAAGACACCAACAAGCCACCCACAAGACACCAACAAGCCACCCACAAGACATACACAAGACACAAGATTTGACGCTTCACACAGCACAGATTTGTACATACCAGCTTCAGAAAGTACAGTTTTGTACATAACTGCTTCAGAAAATACAGTTTTGTATATACTAGCCTCATACAGTACAGTTTTTTACAGTCCAGAAAGTATAGGTTTATACATCCTCAGACAGTACAGTTTTGTACATACCAGCCTCATACAGCACAATTTGTATATACCAGCCTCACACAGCAGTTTGACATACCAGCTTCAGACAGCAGAGTTTGTACATAGTACAGTTTTGTACATACCAGCCTCATACAGTACAATTTAGCACCTGCTGGCAGAAGATGTAACTTCCCCTACTCTCAACAGAGTTAAAACACTTAAGACAGTTCGATTCCGTATTTAAACTCGAGAAACAATCAAGATGAACTTTGAAGAACGCAGACAAACCTCGCTTATCCCAACCACATTCAAAGTTTATACGATTTACGTTAGTACCAGGGTACAAGCAATGGCTTA
>CM019709.1:22372675-22542675 GCA_009760885.1 Achatina immaculata | reverse complement strand
CGTCACTGCAGGTTATGGTCAGTTACACATGTCTGTCTCTTTTCCTGGAAAACTTATCAGTTCTTCAGATTTTAACTCCTCCTGTAGAAACAGTTTAGTTCTTTGTTGTAGATAGAGAAATAAACAACTGAGATTAAAATTTATAAACATCTCACTGTAAGCTACGTATGGAAACTTACATTTATAAACATCTCACTGTAAGCTACGTATGGAAACTTACATTTATAAACATCTCACTGTAAGATACGTATGGAAACTTACATTTATAAACATCTCACTGTAAGCTACGTATGGAAACTTACATTTATAAACACGTCACTGTAAGCTACGTATGGAAACTTACATTTATAAACATCTCACTGTAAGCTACGTATGGAAACTTACATTTATAAACATCTCACTGTAAGATACGTATGGAAACTTACATTTATAAACATCTCACTGTAAGCTACGTATGGAAACTTACATTTATAAACACGTCACTGTAAGCTACGTATGGAAACTTACATTTATAAACATCTCACTGTAAGCTACGTATGGAAACTTACATTTATAAACATCTCACTGTAAGATACGTATGGAAACTTACATTTATAAACATCTCACTGTAAGCTACGTATGGAAACTTACATTTATAAACATCTCACTGTAAGCTACGTATGGAAACTTACATTTATAAACACGTCACTGTAAGCTACGTATGGAAACTTACATTTATAAACATCTCACTGTAAGCTACGTATGGAAACTTACATTTATAAACATCTCACTGTAAGCTACGTATGGAAACTTACATTTATAAACATCTCACTGTAAGCTGTCTCCTGAGTTACGACACTTGGGATCAAGGGTTCCCAAACTATGAACTAGAGCGCGACCCCAGTCATTCAATGAATCCCGTTTTCTGGGGGCTACGTAGTAACAAAAAATAAAAGAACTACGAAGGTCTTTCAGCATCATCCTGTGCCATGGCTAGAGAAAGATTCATTTGTGAGGATCTTTAGATTGTTCTGTGTCTAGCTTTCATGGGCAGACATAGACAAGACATCTCTTGATATTGTCTGTCTATCTGTCTTTCTGTCTAACTATCCGTCCGCCTGAACACACAATAAAGAAAACAGTTCTTGAAATGAAAATCTTTATTTTGTCAAACAATATAAGAAATATAAATAGATGATGATAATGATGATAAAATTTACAACCACATGTTGGTACAAGAAGTGGCGATAACTTGATTAACCATATACATATAAACTATGACATCCAACATTTAAAATATGAATTCTTTTTCAAAAACGAAGTCCCACATTGACATAGTGTTTGACCTTCATCTTACCCTGACATAATGTTTGACCTTGACCTTACCCTGATTTAATGTTTGACCTTGATCTTACCCTGACATAACGTTTGACCTTGATCTTACCCTGACATAATGTTTGACATTAATTTTACCCTGACATGTTGACCTTGATCATACCCTGATATGTTTGACCTTGATCTTACTCTGACATGTTTGACCTTGATCTTGCCCTGACATAATGTTTGACCCTGATCGCCATCTTGAGATGTTTGACCTTGATCTTACCCTCACCTAATGTTTGACTGCAGTCTGACCATAATCTTACTCTGATGTCTCACCAAAACATTACCTAATTTATACCTCATATTGCCCCAGTCTCACCATGATACTACCCCAGTCTCACCATGACAGTATCCCAGTATCACCCAGATATAACCCCAGAATCACCCTGAAATTACCCCAGTCTCACCCTGATACTACCCCAGTCTCACCCTCATATTAGCCCAGGATCACCCTGATATAACACCATGCCCACCCTGATATAACCCATCTCACCTGATATAACCCATCTCACCTGATATAACCCCAGTCTCACTCTGATATTACCCCAGTCTCACTGTGATATTACCCCTGTCTCGCTGTGATATTACCCCAGTCTCACCTGATATTATCCCAGGCGCACACTATTACCCCTGTCTCACCCTGATATAACCCAAGTCTCATCTGATATTACTCCAGTCTCACCTGATATAACCCCAGTCTCACCTTATATTACCCCAGGCTCCCCCTGATATTGTCCCAGGCTCACCATGATATTACCCCTGTCTCACCCTGATATAACCCCAGTCTCATCTGATATTACCCCAGGCTCACTTGATATTACCCCAGGCTCACACTATTACCACTGTCTCACTCTGATATAACCCCAGTCTCATCTGATATTACTCCAGTCTCACCTGATATAACCCCAGTCTCATCTGATATTACTCCAGTCTCACCTGATATAACCCCAGTCTCATCTGATATTACTCAAGTCTCACCTGATATAACCCCAGTCTCATCTGATATTACTCCAGTCTCACCTAATATAACCCCAGTCTCATCTGATATTACTCCAGTCTCACCTGATATAACCCCAGTCTCATCTGATATTACTCTAGTCTCACCTGATATTACCCCAGGCTCCCCCTGATATAACCCCAGTCTCATCTGATATTACTCCAGTCTCATCTGATATTACTCCAGTCTCACCTGATATAACCCCAGTCTCATCTGATATTACTCTAGTCTCACCTGATATTACCCCAGGCTCCCCCTGATATTATCCCAGGCTCACCATGATATTACCCCTGTCTCACCTTGATATTACCCCAGTCTCAACTGATATTACCCCAGTTTAAACCTGATACTGCACTGGTTTTACCCAAGTTCTGTAGATACTGACATATTATGACATAACTGACAATACTTACTGTCATACTATGGTACACAATGTGGCTGAACAGCCTGTTATATTCTATATAAACTCTGGTACTGTTACAGTTATATTCTATATAAACTCTGGTACTGTTAAAGTTATATTCTATATAAACTCTGGTACTGTTAAAGTTATATTCTATATAAACTCTGGTACTGTTACAGTTATATTCTATATAAACTCTGGTACTGTTACAGTTGTATTCTATATAAACTCTGGTACTGTTAAAGTTATATTCTATATAAACTCTGGTACTGTTAAAGTTATATTCTATATAAACTCTGGTACTGTTAAAGTTATATTCTATATAAACTCTGGTACTGTTACAGTTATATTCTATATAAACTCTGGTACTGTTACAGTTATATTCTATATAAACTCTGGTACTGTTACAGTTGTATTCTATATAAACTCTAGTACTGTTACAGTTGTATTCTACGAGGGGTGATTGATAAGTTCTCGGCATAAGGTACAACGGTTTATTTGTGGACAACTGTTTTGGGTTATTTCCCTTGCATGTTTTTGCACTTAGTCCAGCGATCCTCGATCATACGGACCCCTTCTTTGTAAAAATCGACATCTTGTGCCAGTAGAAAGTGGTCTACAGCATGAATGACGTCATCATCTGAAGCAAATGTGTGACCACTGAGCTCCTTTTTTGAGTTTGGTAAACAGGTAATAGTCTGAAGGGGCCAAATCTGGGGAATAAGGAGGATGTTCAAGAAGCTGTAAGCCGCATTCATGAATGGCACCCATTGCTACCGCCGATTGTGAACTGGAGCATTGTTTTGATGAAAGATGACTCCTCTTGTCAATTTCCCTTGACACTTTTCCTTCAATCTGACCCGCAGTTGCTTCACAAGATTAGCATAATAGGCCCCGGTGACCGTTCTGCCATTTTGAAGATAGTCTGCCAATAGCACACATTCTGAATCCCAAAAGATGGAAGCCATCACTTTGCCTGCAGACAGAACCACCCTTGTTTTCTTTGGAGGTGGGGATCCATGATGTTTCCACTGCTTTGACTGTTCTTTGGTTTCTGGCTGAAAATGATGAACCCAATTCTCTTCCATAGTCACAAATTGCTGAATAAACTTTTCAGGATCTGCAGAAAAACGGCCAGGATTGTCTTTTGACATGTTGAGACGCTGGCATTTATGATCAGTTCCAAGAAGTTTTGGGACCCATCGAGCAGAGACCTTTGTCGTTTAAAGATCATTGTGAATAATGGCATGAACACATTCCTGGGAGATGCCCAACTCAGTAGCAATGTACCGCTCAGTTAGTCGTTGATCCTCCATTATCAAGTCATGGAATCTGTCCGTGGTTTCATCGGTGGTTACCGTTCTTGGTCTTCCTGGATGGGGATCATCTTCCAGACTCTCCCTTCCATGTTTGAATTGAGCTGCCCATTTCTTCACTGTGCTGTAAGAAGGGGCACTCTCCCCTAGAGTCTCTACCATATCCTCATGGATCTCCTTCGATGATAAGCCCTTGATGCAGAGGTAGCAAATGACCGTTCGATGAGAAATTTTATCCATTTTCTCAATTTCTGGCACCCCTTATCACTTCAGTAGCCTGTAAAAAAAAATTGGCTGCAGTTAATTTCTTGAAACATGGTGTTTAATCTTACATTAACCTGATCTACAAATGCACTTAATATCAACTGTGTGTTTCAGGTATTTGTACCTTAGGCCGAGAATTTATCAATCAACCTTCGTATATAAACTCTGGTACTATGACAGTTGTATTCTATATAAACTCTGGTACTGTTAAAGTTATATTCTATATAAACTCTGGTACTGTTAAAGTTATATTCTATATAAACTCTGGTACTGTTAAAGTTATATTCTATATAAACTCTGGTACTGTTACAGTTATATTCTATAAAACTCTGGTACTGTTACAGTTATATTCTATATAAACTCTGGTACTGTTACAGTTGTATTCTATATAAACTCTAGTACTGTTACAGTTGTATTCTACGAGGGGTGATTGATAAGTTCTCGGCATAAGGTACAACGGTTTATTTGTGGACAACTGTTTTGGGTTATTTCCCTTGCATGTTTTTGCACTTAGTCCAGCGATCCTCGATCATACGGACCCCTTCTTTGTAAAAATCGACATCTTGTGCCAGTAGAAAGTGGTCTACAGCATGAATGACGTCATCATCTGAAGCAAATGTGTGACCACTGAGCTCCTTTTTTGAGTTTGGTAAACAGGTAATAGTCTGAAGGGGCCAAATCTGGGGAATAAGGAGGATGTTCAAGAAGCTGTAAGCCGCATTCATGAATGGCACCCATTGCTACCGCCGATTGTGAACTGGAGCATTGTTTTGATGAAAGATGACTCCTCTTGTCAATTTCCCTTGACACTTTTCCTTCAATCTGACCCGCAGTTGCTTCACAAGATTAGCATAATAGGCCCCGGTGACCGTTCTGCCATTTTGAAGATAGTCTGCCAATAGCACACATTCTGAATCCCAAAAGATGGAAGCCATCACTTTGCCTGCAGACAGAACCACCCTTGTTTTCTTTGGAGGTGGGGATCCATGATGTTTCCACTGCTTTGACTGTTCTTTGGTTTCTGGCTGAAAATGATGAACCCAATTCTCTTCCATAGTCACAAATTGCTGAATAAACTTTTCAGGATCTGCAGAAAAACGGCCAGGATTGTCTTTTGACATGTTGAGACGCTGGCATTTATGATCAGTTCCAAGAAGTTTTGGGACCCATCGAGCAGAGACCTTTGTCGTTTAAAGATCATTGTGAATAATGGCATGAACACATTCCTGGGAGATGCCCAACTCAGTAGCAATGTACCGCTCAGTTAGTCGTTGATCCTCCATTATCAAGTCATGGAATCTGTCCGTGGTTTCATCGGTGGTTACCGTTCTTGGTCTTCCTGGATGGGGATCATCTTCCAGACTCTCCCTTCCATGTTTGAATTGAGCTGCCCATTTCTTCACTGTGCTGTAAGAAGGGGCACTCTCCCCTAGAGTCTCTACCATATCCTCATGGATCTCCTTCGATGATAAGCCCTTGATGCAGAGGTAGCAAATGACCGTTCGATGAGAAATTTTATCCATTTTCTCAATTTCTGGCACCCCTTATCACTTCAGTAGCCTGTAAAAAAAAATTGGCTGCAGTTAATTTCTTGAAACATGGTGTTTAATCTTACATTAACCTGATCTACAAATGCACTTAATATCAACTGTGTGTTTCAGGTATTTGTACCTTAGGCCGAGAATTTATCAATCAACCTTCGTATATAAACTCTGGTACTATGACAAACTGACAAAAATCTTCTCTGTGACATAATGTTATTTTAGGGGTGGGGAAGGGGGAGAAAGATGAACATTTCTTGTACTATAAAGTACAAGATGAACATTTCTTTTAATATAAGCTACAAGATGAACATTTCTTTTAATATAAGCTACAAGATTAACATTTCCTTTAATATAAGCTACAAGATGAACATTTCTTGTAATATAAGCTACAAGATGAACATTTCTTGTACTATAAGCTGCAAGATGAACATTTATTGTACTATAAATTACGAGATGAATATTTCTTGTACTGCAAGCTACGAGATGAACATTTCTTGCAATATAAACTACAAGATGAACATTTTTTGTAATATAACCTACAAGATGAACATTTCTTGTACTATAAACTACAAGATGAACAATTCTTGTACTATAAACTACAAGATGAACATTTCTTGTACTATAAACTACAAGATGAACATTTATTGTACTATAAACTACAAGATCAACAATTCTTGTACTATAAACTACAAGACGAACATTTCTTGTACTATAAACTACAAGATGAACATTTATTGTACTATAAGCTACAAGATGAACATTTCGTGTACTATAAACTACAAGATGAACATTTCATGTACTATAAACTACAAGTGATGGGGAGAGAAAGGCGAAGAAAGATGAACATTTCTTGTACTATAAACTTCAAGATGAACATTTCTTGTACTATAAACTTCAAGATTAACATTTCTTGTACTATAAACTTCAAGATGAACATTTCTTGTACTATAAACTACAAGATGAACATTTCTTGTACTATAAACTTCAAGATGAACATTACTATAAACTACAAGATGAACATTTCTTGTACTATAAACTTCAAGATGAACATTTCTTGTACTATAAACTACAAGGGAGAGTCTTCTGAAACTTTCACTAAAAGAGATCACAGTTTTGGCTGACAAAAAAAACAAAACAACAAATATTATGAAGATAAGATAATTGTGTACAATGTTAACAATGATCAGATAACTATTTACAATGTTAACAATATGTAAACCTGGCCATGCTGACGGATGCCTTCCACAATAAGTAGGAAATATAAAACTGAAGCAACATGTTGCCAAATTAAGTTTGAGTGCCATCAGTCCAATCAGGCAAGGAGACATGAGCTCTAGGATGGCTAGAGAGCAGGTCTGGTGTTGTCCAGCTGACACCCAGGCAGACAATGTTAAGTTCGCTACCAATGATGTAACCGAAAAGTTCAGATATTAACATTTTGTGAGTCTGTGTATGTGAACTGAAAACAAAAATGAGACTACTGCTGGAATAAACACTTTCTATAAGAAAAACTCACCAAACAGGCACTCATTACACGCAGTCTGAATGGAAGAAACAACTGAAATGCAACAATGAACCAAATGCAATACACTAACTACAAAGACATCAGCAAACCATTCTCTTTTGCATAAGAACAGGACACTGCAGACTATTGAGCCACCTGCATCGACTCAAAATGTCTCACACAGACAAGTGTCCATGTGGCAGTGGAGTTCAGACTCCAGAACATATCCTTCAAGAGTGCCCAAACCATGCAGACCTGAGGCGTGAGACATGGCCAGAGGATGCAAGCTTGGGGCAAAAGCTTTGGGGTTTCCTATCAGAATCTAGAGAGGACTGCGGGCTTTGCCATGTCGACAGGGATCAGGATCTGAAGTGACCAACAACCTCGAAGAAGAAAAAGAAGAAGAAGAAGAATTACACACAGCACTATTAGAATAAAAAAACTTATCAAACAGACACTCATTACATGCAGTACTGCTATGATAAAAAACTTATCAGACACTCATTACATGCAGTACTGCTATGACAAAAAACTTATCAGACACTCATTACATGCAGTACTGCTATGATAAAAAACTTATCAGACACTCATTACATGCAGTACTGCTATGACAAAAAACTTATCAGACACTCATTACATGCAGTACTGCTATGACAAAAAACTTATCAGACACTCATTACATGCAGTACTGCTATGATAAAAAACTTATCAGACACTCATTACATGCAGTACTGCTATGACAAAAAACTTATCAGACACTCATTACATGCAGTACTGCTATGAAAAAACTTATCAGACACTCATTACATGCAGTACTGCTATGACAAAAAACTTATCAGACACTCATTACATGCAGTACTGCTATGACAAAAAACTTATCAGACACTCATTACATGCAGTACTGCTATGATAAAAAACTTATCAGACACTCATTACATGCAGTACTGCTATGACAAAAAACTTATCAGACACTCATTACATGCAGTACTGCTATGATAAAAAACTTATCAGACACTCATTACATGCAGTACTGCTATGACAAAAAACTTATCAGACACTCATTACATGCAGTACTGCTATGATAAAAAACTTATCAGACACTCATTACATGCAGTACTGCTATGACAAAAAACTTATCAGACACTCATTACATGCAGTATGCTATGACAAAAAACTTATCAGACACTCATTACATGCAGTACTGCTATGATAAAAAACTTATCAGACACTCATTACATGCAGTACTGCTATGACAAAAAACTTATCAGACACTCATTACATGCAGTACTGCTATGATAAAAAACTTATCAGACACTCATTACATGCAGTACTGCTATGACAAAAAACTTATCAGACACTCATTACATGCAGTACTGCTATGATAAAAAAAACTTATCAAACAAAAAAATGGTTGTACTATGGTCATGTAAGCTTTTTTCCTATATTCATACAGAAAAACTGATTTCAACCTTTGTATGATAAAACTACAGCAAATAAAGTTACTAATAAAAAAAAAATGATGACAGGTGGATTAAATGCACAAAGAAAAGAAGTCATGGAGTGAAAGAGATTATGAAACTTCTTTCCATGTCTACAGCAACTTAGAACTGTGTGTGTTCCCAGGCAATGGCGGTATTTAAATAAGCTTTCAACATGTCAGCCTGACCTGCAAAACTGTTCTGCTGGAGTGCTCCACAAGAGAAAGAAATGAAAGCTGGGGAAGACATCAAGCTGACAGACAATAACCAGTCTTCATACATGAAGACATCAAGCTGACAGACAATAACCAGTCTTCATACATGAACACATCAAGCTGACAAACAATAACCAGTCTTCATACACTGTGATATATACTTCAGAGAATTATGGGTAATGATTCTTGACCTGACACAACTAAACAATCTGTAAAATTGTCCACATTCACAAAGTTACAGGGGAAAATATACTTTATTGTTTACAGTTTTTCTTGCCTGGTCAAATTTGTGCATGCGTGTGTGTGTGCATGCGCGCATCAACTCCTACAGCCTCGTCACATCAACATCATCAACCATGTACCGGTCCTGCAGGATGAGTCGTGTTCCCTGCATGTGAATCTCAGGGTCAAGGCCATGTGAGACCTGATGAAGAATTAGATTTTACAGAAGTTTCAAGATCTGTTCTGTGTTCTATGTTGCTAGCTCCTGTAACACTGTAGGCTGGAGAATATTGTGGTCAACAGAATAAAAATGTCACATATTATTTCAGGCCTTACAGTCATGGATTATGGCAATCAAGATACCAGACTCTCACAACATACCACATGCTCAGAAAGATCAAAGAAAACTTTTATTTTACACACAAATACAGAGAAATGATAACAATAATGATAACAATAATAACATTAATGATAACAATAATGATAACATCACTGATAACAATAATGATAACAATAATAACATTAATGATAACAACAATGATAACATTAATGATAACATTAATGATAACACTATATCTTCCATATACAGCATAAAACATGGAGATAAAAACAAAACATCCAGGTCATTTTTGAGGTGGAGTTTATAAGTGATCACTTTGGAGTTTATAAGTGATCACAGTGGAGTTTACAAGTGACCACAGTGGAGTGATCTTTATTTCCAAATAAATAAAATAATAATCATCAAATTTCCTGTAATAAATCACAGTGGAGTTTATACATGATCACAGTGGAATTTATAGGTGATCACAGTGAACTTTATATAAGTAACCATCAGTCAGTCATTCGCAAGTTCTTTGCCTCCCTAACAGCTCTCCTGTAGGCCTCTTGGTTGTTAGCAAGATGGCCTGCTGCTGATGCATCCATTTGCAGGTCATCAACAGTGTCTTGCAGCCATCTTCACCTTGTTCTTCCTCTCTTTCTTTGGTCAGAGCTTGCTGGGTATGTGTGTGGGGGTAACTGGTCAGAACTTGTTGGGTATGTGTGTGGGGGTAACTGGTCAGAACTTGTTGGGTATGTGTGTGGGGGTAACTGGTCAGAACTTGTTGGGTATGTGTGTGGGGGTAACTGGTCAGAACTTGTTGGGTATGTGTGTGGGGGTAACTGGTCAGAACTTGCTGGGTATGTGTGTGGGGGTAACTGGTCAGAACTTGTTGGGTATGTGTGTGGGGGTAACTGGTCAGAACTTGTTGGGTATGTGTGTGGGGGTAACTGGTCAGAACTTGTTGGGTATGTGTGTGGGGGTAACTGGTCAGAACTTGCTGGGTATGTGTGTGGGGGTAACTTGTCAGAACTTGCTGGGTATGTGTGTGGGGGTAACTGGTCAGAACTTGCTGGGTATGTGTGTGGGGGTAACTGGTCAGAGCTTGCTGGGTGTACATGGGGGGGGGGGGGTTACTGGTCAAATCTTGCTGGGTGTACATGGGGGGGGGGGGTTACTGGTCAGATCTTGCTGGGTGTACATGGGGGGGGGGGTTACTGGTCAGAGCTTGCTGGGTGTACATATGGGAGGGGGGAGTAAATGGTCAGAAGAACTTGCTGAGTGTACATTTGGGGGGGGGGGGGGAACTGGTCAGAACTTGCTGGACATACATGGGGGGGGGGGGTAACTGGTCAGAACTTGCTGGACATACATGTGGGGGGGGGGGGGGTAACTGTTCAGAACTTACTGGACATATATGTGGGGGAGGGGTAACTGGTCAGAACTTGCTGGGTGTACATGGGGGGGGGGGGGGGGTTACTGGTCAGAGCTTGCTGGGTGTACATATGGGGGGGGGAGTAAATGGTCAGAAGAACTTGCTGAGTGTACATTTGGGGGGGGGGGGGGGAACTGGTCAGAACTTGCTGGACATACATGTGGGGGGGGGGGTAACTGGTCAGAACTTGCTGGACATACATGTGGGGGGGGGGGTAACTGTTCAGAACTTACTGGACATATATGTGGGGGAGGGGTAACTGGTCAGAACTTGCTGGACATACATGTGGGGGAGGGGTAACTGGTCAGAACTTACTGGACATATATGTGGGGGAGGGGTAACTGGTCAGAACTTGCTGGACATACATGTGGGGGAGGGGTAACTGGTCAGAACTTGCTGGACATACATGTGGGGGGGGGGGGGGGTAACTGGTCAGAACTTGCTGGACATACATGTGGGAGGAAGGGTAACTGGTCAGAACTTGCTGGACATACATTTGGGGGAGGGGTAACTGGTCAGAACTTGCTGGACATACATGTGGGGGGAGGGTAACTGTGTCAGAACTTGCTGGACATACATGTGAAGAATGTGTGGTGAAATGTTCATGTTAACTATCACTGATGAGTAATTATCAAGGATAATATGTATTTTATGTCTCTCTTTCTTTCACATATGAATGGTAATGGTGGTAGTGGAAGATCATGTCACAGGTGTGAGACAGAACTAAGTGGCATGTGATGTCTGGTAACTTCGCTCAGGCCTGAAGTAAAATCATCATAAAGACTAGGTATGGTGTTGCAGTAACTCTTTTAGTTTCTAAAGTAAAGTCATCATAAAGACTGGGCATGTTGTTGCAGTAACTCTTTTAGTTTCTAAAGTAAAGTCATCATAAAGACTAGGCATGTTGTTGCAGTAACTCTTTTAGTTTCTAAAGTAAAGTCATCATAAAGACTGGGCATGTTGTTGCAGTAGCTCTTTTAGTATCCTAATCTGCTTCAGGTAAGTTTCTGTGCAGGCTCCAGCAGGTTTCTGTAGGAAAATGTTGATCTCTGTATCACTGCCATTGCTGGAGTATCCAACCAGATTCTGGTACCAATATCCAAATGTAGTTGTAATGTAGGTGTAATGTAGGTATAAGGTAGGTGTAAGGTTGGTGTAAGTTAGCATCTTGCCCAGCTCTTACTGGAGAGCATAGCTCCTTCATCTTTTATTACTAAATAAGACATTCTTCCGTTTCCCTACCAGAAATCATGTGAAAGTGAAAGTGAAAGAAACAAACTCACTCTTGACTCTGTGGTTATCTCCTCCTGTTTTACAAAGTTTTTGTCTCTTAATTTTTGTATGCCCCGTTCTGCAGCCAAAAGTCTTACGCCCCATGGATTGTTTGCTGTTTTCCTGCATGTCTTCACGTTTTCCATCCTTTGTTGATTCTCACATGCACGTCTTTGATGACCACATTGATTCCCAACACAAGGCAAAGCTGGTTTGTGAGGCAAGGTATATTTATCATTGGTACTCTTGTACAGTCTACCTGGTCTCCAGGTTGAGTTGTGGTTCTTGGATATGATCTCCTGATATATATTCTGTGCTAGCTTGACGTCTGGAATAACAGAGAACAATGACTGTTTCAGGATGTTGTAGATTTGTTTCTCTTGCTGATGTCATTTTATGATGGTGTTTTAGTAATGTTGCTGTTGTTGGATGATACTGCTGTAGTAATGTTGCTGTTGTCGGATGATACTGCTGTAGTAATGTTGTGACTGTTGGGTGATGCTGTCATAGTATTGTTTCCGTTACTGAAAATATTATATATTGGAAAACTAAACTGATTGCATCCTATCTTTTTTAACCTGATCTGGAATGTCATATACTGAAGCTATGAAACTTTACAAGTCATAAACTTTACAATTATTTTATTAAAAATAGACAATGCACACAATAAAATAAACTGGGCAAAGTTTTTAAGTTAAAATAATCAAGAAATAAAATTCAGAACAAAACAAAGGAAATTTACACTCATGTATACTGGTGGTTGGGTGGAGCTGATAGTGGTATTTTCTGTAATAACAATAATTTATAGATAAATGATTGTTTTCTAACAGAACTTTCAAGTTATGAAAATGCACAACAAAAATGTTACTGAATATGTTTCTTTCACCTCTCTCTTTTGTATGTTTTTCTGTCTCTCTCTCTTTCTCTCTCTATGCCTCTCTACTTCTCTCGTTATGTTTTTCTGTCTGTCTTTCTGGTTCTATGTGTGTGCGCGTTCGCATATCTTCCATTGATATTTTAAACTGTGAATGTTTCAATTCATGCTTCTTAAAATATAATTTTGAAGTATTTTACCTGCAGGGTTCTTGTCTTTCTTCTCCATTTCTGACAGACATGAAGACTAGTCTGTGCTCAGCCCAGCACTTTAATCGCTATTGACTTTTTTCTCGTGTGTTCGCAATCCCGCCTCCGCCATCTTAGCGTCCCTGTTGCCATAGGCGGAGTAATTACTGTCGCTGATGTTATTTTATTTTGCCTCGAACTTTATATAACAACATACTATCTCTTTCTCGCTAAATAATAACTGAAATAATTCTATTACATATTCAAAATTGATCTTTGTGGCTACATTATCGTTTAATAATCAACTTTTAAAATGATAATAATAAACAGTGATTCCTCCCATAATTGGAAACTTTTCAAGATGGCGGAGTAAGTGAAGCGAGGTCTTGACTGTTATCTGTCAGAGTTTTCTTGGCTAGTGTTTGTTGTCGACTGTGTGTGAAATTGTTACCGGGTAATGTGACATTAAGTTGGAATCCTTTACTGTGATATTCTTACTTCAGCCGGTAAGTCTGGTATTGAAGTACGTACATGTATATGACAAATTCAGTTCTAGTCCAATCTACTCGACCAAACCCATCGTAGTCTTCGACCAAACGCAGTCCACTCGACATAACCAAGCGCTGTCTGTTCTACCCAGCCTAGTCTACTCGACCAAATCCAGTGCAGTGTACTCCCAACCCACACAGTGCAGTGTACTCCCAACCCAAACAGTGCAGTGTACTCCAACCCACACAGTGCAGTGTACTCCCAACCCAAACAGTGCAGTGTACTCCAACCCACACAGTGCAGTGTACTCCCAACCCACACAGTGCAGTGTACTCCCAACCCAAACAGTGCAGTGTACTCCCAACCCAAACAGTGCAGTGTACTCCCAACCCAAACAGTGCAGTGTACTCCCAGCCGACACAGTGCAGTGTACTCCCAACCCAAACAGTGCAGTGTACTCCCAACCCAAACAGTGCAGTGTACTCTCAGCCCTAACAGTGCAGTGTACTCCCAGCCCTAACAGTGCAGTGTACTCCCAACCCAAACAGTGCAGTGTACTCCCAGCCCTAACAGTGCAGTGTACTCCCAACCCAGACAGTGCAGTGTACTCCAGCCCTAACAGTGCAGTGTACTCCCAGCCCTAACAGTGCAGTGTACTCCCAACCCACACAGTGCAGTGTACTCCCAACCCATACAGTACAGTGCACTCCCAACCCTAACAGTGCAGTGTACTCCAAACCCACACAGTACAGTGAACTCCCAACCCACACAGTGCAGTGTACTCCCAACCCACACAGTGCAGTGTAGTCTCAGCCCACACAGTGCAGTGTACTCCCAACCCACACAGTGCAGTGTACTCCCAGCCCAAACAGTGCAGTGTACTCCCAACCCACACAGTGCAGTGTACTCCCAGCCCACACAGTGCAATGTACTCCCAGCCCACACAGTGCAGTGTACTCCCAGCCCACACAATGCAGTGTACTCCCAACCCACACAGTGCAGTGTACTCACAGCCCAAACAGTGCAATGTACTCCCAACCCAAACAGTGCAGTGTACTCCCAACCCACACAGTGCAGTGTACTCCCAGCCCAAACAGTGCAATGTACTCCCAACTCAAACAGTGCAGTGTACTCCCAACCCACACAGTGCAGTGTACTTCCAGCCCAAAACAGTACAGTGTACTCCCAACCCAAACAGTGCAGTGTACTCCCAGCCCAAACAGTGCAGTGTACTCCCAACCCAAACAGTGCAGTGTACTCCCAGCCCAGTTTAGCCAGGGCAGTCTACCAAATCCAGCTCTGTCTACTCACCCCGGTCAGCAAAAAAAAATGCATTTGATCCTTTGTTGAGGACTGCTAGCAGAGAACAGCATGCTAACAAGAGATTGTGGAGGAGCCAAGGTTGTGACCCTGGACCCCAGGTTGTTGAAGAGGTCCTGTTTATATATGTCATTCAGTCATTTGCATGTCCCTTTCGGAACTTTGCCTCCCTAACAGCACTCCTGTAGGCCTCTCAGTTGTAAGCTAGATGCCCTGCTACAGATGCATCTATATGCAGATTATCAATGATGTCTTGCAGCCATCTTCACCTTGGTCTTCCTCTCTTTTCCCTGTTATGTATCCTTCCAAGATGGTCTTCTCCAAATTCTCAAGATGTTTAATGTGTCCAGAACATTTCAGTTTTATATATATATATAAGTATGTATGTGAAAGGTGCTTTCTGTGTCTGGATAGGGAGGCTGATAGTAGCAGAGCCAAGGGCTAGACCAGACATGGCCCTAATGACCAGAAGAAGAAAGCTGAGGACAGATTTATTTCACAGCCCATACATTGATATGACCCCATATGACAGTTACTTCTCCGCCATGTTTGCTTTCTTTTGCTGGTTTATAACCAGCTTTGAGAGATCTTGCTCATGTGTTGTTATGTTTATTTGATACCAGCCTTCCGGAGCGACAGCTGAAAGATGCCCAGATGCGTGCAACTATTAACCAGAAGTTGATAGAGACAGGAGAGAGAGAAAGGTACTGTAAGCAGTCAGTTTCTGTGCTTGTCTTTCATACTGCTGCCTTTTCTGACACTCATTGAAAATCTCATTTATTTTGAATCTCATAACTCTGTTCATGTTTGTTCTAATTGAGTGAATGTAATAGTTCTGTTCTTGTTTGTTTTAACAGATTGAGTCAGTGCAATAATTTTTTGTTCTGGAATATTTTAACAGACTGAAGGAACTGCTACGGGCAAGGCTTATAGAATGTGGCTGGAGGGATCAGCTCAAAGCACATTGTAAAGGTGAGTTTGTGTGTGACTTCCAGGTTTATTGTAAAGGTGAGTTTGTGTGTGACTTCCAGGTTTATTGTAAAGGTGAGTTTGTGTGTGACTTCCAGGTTTATTGTAAAGGTGAGTTTGTGTGTGACTTCCAGGTTTATTGTAAAGGTGAGTTTGTGTGTGACTTCCAGGTTTATTGTAAAGGTGAGTTTGTGTGTGACTTCCAGGTTTATTGTAAAGGTGAGTTTATGTGTGACTTCCAGGTTTATTGTAAAGATGAGTTTGTGTGTGTTTTCCAGGTTTATTGTAAAGGTGAGTTTGTGTGTGACTTCCAGGTTTATTGTAAAGGTGAGTTTGTGTGTGTTTTGCAGGTTTATTGTAAAGGTGAGTTTGTGTGTTTTCCAGGTTTATTGTAAAGGTTAGTTTGTGTGTGTCTTCCAGGTTTATTGTAAAGGTGAGTTTGTGTGTGACTTCCAGGTTTATTATAAAGGTGAGTTTGTGTGTGTTTTGCAGGTTTATTGTAAAGGTGAGTTTGTGTGTGACTTCCAGGTTTATTGTAAAGGTGAGTTTGTGTGTGACTTCCAGGTTTATTGTAAAGGTGAGTTTGTGTGTGTTTTCCAGGTTTATTGTAAAGGTGAGTTTGTGTGTGTTTTCCAGGTTTATTGTAAAGGTGAGTTTGTGTGTGTTTTGCTGGTTTATTGTAAAGGTGAGTTTGTGTGTGTTTTCCAGGTTTATTGTAAAGGTGAGTTTGTGTGTGTTTTCCAGGCTTATTGTAAAGGTGAGTTTGTGTGTGTCTTCTAGGTTTATTGTAAAGGTGAGTTTGTGTGTGTCTTCTAGGTTTATTGTAAAGGTGAGTTTGTGTGTGTCTTCTAGGTTTATTGTAAAGGTGAGTTTGTGTGTGTCTTCTAGGTTTATTATAAAGGTGAGTTTGTGTGTGTCTTCTAGGTTTATTGTAAAGGTGAGTTTGTGTGTGTTTTCCAGGTTTATTGTAAAGGTGAGTTTGTGTGTGTTTTCCAGGTTTATTGTAAAGGTGAGTTTGTGTGTGTCTTCTAGGTTTATTGTAAAGGTGAGTTTGTATGTGTTTTGCAGGTTTATTGTAAAGGTGAGTTTGTGTGTGACTTCCAGGTTTATTGTAAAGGTGGGTTTGTGTGTGACTTCCAGGTTTATTGTAAAGGTGAGTTTGTGTGTGACTTCCAGGTTTATTGTAAAGGTGAGTTTGTGTGTTTTCCAGGTTTATTTATCCACAGAGTTATAAAGAGATTGTTTGAATGAAAGATTCCTTGTTATCAAGTTTCATTCATCTAGTAAGCTTCTGAGATCATAACTCTATCAAGAGCTATCCTCACAAAAGTTGATCACTTGGTCTGCTGCTGTTTTTGTCTCTGTTAGTTTACCTACTTGTTAGATCTAGTCTAATATTATATCAAGAGTTAGCTGTTTTTGTCTCTGTTAGTTTACCTACTTGTTAGGTCTAGCCTAATGTTATTATATCAAGAGTTAGCTGTTTTTGTCTCTGTTAGTTTACCTACTTGTTAGATCTAGTCTAATATTATATCAAGAGTTAGCTGTTTTTGTCTCTGTTAGTTTACTTATACCAGCTTGTCCAACCAAGCTCAGATGTTACTATCAGACACTGAGAGAAAAAAAAATGGTATCACCTGTGGATATGAGACCCAGTGTCCCTGTGGATAACTTATCCAGGCAGAAAGTACACTCACTGAATCTGAGATTGAGCCTTGGATTAGTTATTTCTTGGACATATTTTTCTCAAATTGGTGTCAGGCTGCACATCGCAACACACCAGAACTGAGCAAGTCATGATATTTTGACCTGAATGCAGGTGTCAGATGGTTCTCAAGCAAGTGACAGTATACTTCCCTGCTGATAGTGCTTACCCTGGGCATGTAATGTTCCAGAATTGTAGCTTTCCAGTCTCGGAAGAGCATGTGCATCAGTTTTTAGCCGACAGAGGTGTTTGTTTGGTTTCATTGAGAAAGATATAACCAGTTCATGTTGGCTGGCATCATCTCTGACAGGAAATAAAGTAAAAAGAATTTCTCTCCAGTGACTAGGTCACAGTTCTCTCTAGTGACTAGGTCACAGTTCTCTCTCTAGTGACTAGGTCACAGTTCTCTCTAGTGACTAGGTCACAGTTCTCTCTAGTGACTAGGCCACAGTTCTCTCTCTAGTGACTAGCCCACAGTTCTCTCTAGTGACTAGGTCACAGTTCTCTCTCTAGTGACTAGGTCACAGTTCTCTCTCTAGTGACTAGGTCACAGTTCTCTCTCTAGTGACTAGGTCACAGTTCTCTCTCTAGTGACTAGGCCACAGTTCTCTCTCTAGTGACTAGCCCACAGTTCTCTCTCTAGTGACTAGCCCACAGTTCTCTCTCTAGTGACTAGGTCACAGTTCTCTCTAGTGACTAGCCCACAGTTCTCTCTCTCTAGTGACTAGGTCACAGTTCTCTCTCTAGTGACTAGGCCACAGTTCTCTCTCTAGTGACTAGGCCACAGTTCTCTCTCTAGTGACTAGGTCACAGTTCTCTCTCTAGTGACTAGGTCACAGTTCTCTCTCTAGTGACTAGGTCACAGTTCTCTCTCTAGTGACTAGGTCACAGTCTCTCTCTAGTGACTAGGTCACAGTTCTCTCTCTAGTGACTAGGTCACAGTTCTCTCTCTAGTGACTAGGCCACAGTTCTCTCTAATGACTAGGTCACAGTTCTCTCTCTAGTGACTAGGTCAGTTCTCTCTAGTGACTAGTTCACAGTTCTCTCTCTAGTGACTAGGTCACAGTTCTCTCTCTAGTGACTAGGTCACAGTTCTCTCTCTAGTGACTAGGCCAATTCTCTCTCTAGTGACTAGGTCACAGTTCTCTCTCTAGTGACTAGGTCACAGTTCTCTCTCTAGTGACTAGGTCACAGTTCTCTCTCTAGTGACTAGGTCACAGTTCTCTCTCTAGTGACTAGGCCAGTTCTCTCTAGTGACTAGGTCACAGTTCTCTCACTAGTGACTAGGTCACAGTTCTCTCTCCAGTGACTATGTCACAGTTCTCTCCAGTGACTAGGTCACAGTTCTCTCCAGTGACTAGGTCACATAGAAAGCCTTCTGCTTAAGCTTCAAAATGTCAGACACTCAAGAAAGAAATAGCTTGTATACTGTTCTTCTCTCGTACATGCTTCCAAGGGAGCAAGCATCTTTGCTATGGTCTGCTGATGTCATATTTCCAAAATGGTTGACTTGCTTCCATACACATATATCTAGTGCTTCAGTACACATATATCCAGTGCTTCAGTACACATATATCTAGTGATTCAGTACACATATATCTAGTGCTTCAATACACATATATCTAGTGCTTCAATACACATATATCTAGTGCTTCAGTACACATATATCTAGTGATTCAGTACACATATATCTAGTGATTCAGTACACATATATCCAGTGCTTCAGTACACATATATCTAGTGCTTCAGTACACATATATCTAGTGCTTCAGTACACATATATCTAGTGCTTCAGTACACATATATCTAGTGCTTCAATACACATATATCTAGTGCTTCAGTACACATATATCTAGTGCTTCAGTACACATATATCTAGTGCGTGGCAACTGGAAGATCATGGGTTCAATCCCGGGACTGAAAAAAAAAAAAAGCAACAACTCACAAGACCTCTGGGAGTCATGACCCAGAGGGGCCCACCCCCCTTAGAGTGTCAGGAGTTTAAAGGGCCGAAACACTTGTCTGAGGGGGGGTACTTCCTCTGATGATCTGAAGGAGTTGTGTTGTTGTTCCGCTCTCTACGGTAGAGAGTTTCCTGCATACATATATCTAGTGCTTCAGTACACATATATCTAGACAGTGATGACATAACATCTGTAGTACAGCTGTCTGATCCCTGATATAGATTTTTTTTAAAGAGCAAAATTAACTTTTTGACTCACTCTCATGTGTATATATATATATATATAAAATATTTTTAAATAGTTAAATAAGCTGATAGTGAAATTCTTATAAGGTTAAATAAGCTGACAGTGAAATTCTTATAAGGTTAAATAAGCTGACAGTGAAATTCTTATAAGGTTAAATAAGCTGACAGTGAAATTCTTATAAGGTTAAATAAGCTGACAGTGAAATTCTTATAAGGTTAAATAAGCTGACAGTGAAATTCTTATAAGGTTAAATAAGCTGACAGTGAAATTCTTATATGGTTAAATAAGCTGACAGTGAAATTCTTATAAGGTTAAATAAGCTGACAGTGAAATTCTTATATGGTTAAATAAGCTGACAGTGAAATTCTTATAAGGTTAAATAAGCTGACAGTGAAATTCTTATAAGGTTAAATAAGCTGACATTGAAGTTCTTATAAGGTTAAATAAGCTGATAGTGAAATTCTTATGTGGTTAAATAAGCTGACAGTGAAATTCTTATATGGTTAAATAAGCTGACAGTGAAATTCTTATAAGGTTAAATAAGCTGATGATGTGCTTGGGGGAACATTTCAGAGATAGTTCAGCAGAAAGGTCTGGAACATATCACAGTGGACGACCTTGTTAGTGAGATCACACCAAGAGGCAGATGTGAGTAGGAAACATTTAGCTACATGTACAGTCACATGTTACTATACTTGGTATAATATAGTATATGTAGTCTGTATGTTACTGTATTTATGTGTGTAGTCTGTGTGTTACTATATTTATGTGTGTAGTCTGTGTGTTACTATATTTATGTGTGTAGTCTGTGTGTTACTGTATTTATGTGTGTAGTCTGTGTGTTACTATATTTATGTGTGTAGTCTGTGTGTTACTGTATTTATGTGTGCAGTCTGTGTATTACTATATTTATGTGTGTAGTCTGTGTGTTACTATATTTATGTGTGTAGTCTGTGTGTTACTATATTTATGTGTGTAGTCTGTGTGTTACTATATTTATGTGTGTAGTCTGTGTGTTACTGTATTTATGTGTGTAGTCTGTGTGTTACTATATTTATGTGTGTAGTCTGTGTGTTACTATATTTATGTGTGTAGTCTGTGTGTTACTATATTTATGTGTGTAGTCTATATGTTACTATACTTTTGTGTGTAGTCTGTGTGTTACTATATTTATGTGTGTAGTCTATACTTTTGTGTGTAGTCTGTGTGTTACTATATTTATGTGTGTAGTCTGTATGTTACTATACTTTTGTGTGTAGTCTGTATGTTACTATACTTTTGTGTGTAGTCTGCATGTTACTATACTTTTGTGTGTAGTCTGTATGTTACTATACTTCTGTGTGTAGTCTGTATGTTACTATACTTATGTGTGTAGTCTGTATGTTACTATATTTGTGTATGTAGAGTGTATGTTACTGCATTTATATATGTAGACTATGTTACCACTTTTACGTATGTAGACTGTATATTACTACATTTATGTATGTAGACTGTGTTACTACATTTGTGTATTTAGACTGTATGTTACTACATTTATGTATGTAGACTATGTTACTACATATATGTATGTAGACTATTTTACTACATTTATGTATGTAGACTGTGTTACTACATTTATGTATGTAGAATGTATGTTACTACATTTATGTATATAGAACGTTTGTTACTACATTTATGTATGTAGAGTGCATGTTACAACATTTATGTATGTAGATTGTGTGTTACCACATTTATGTATGTAGACTGTATGTTGTCATTGTCTTTTGCTTGAGGATGTGGAACAGATCTTAAGCTATTAACATGTGATATCTGTAGTGAAGGTCTTGACATCTGATATCTGTGGTGAAGATCTTGGCATCTGATGTGTGTTGTGAAGATCTTGACATCTGATATCTGTGGTGAAGATCTTGACATCTGATGTCTGGCGAAGATCTTGAAAACAGGTAACAAACTACGCATGAAGTGAACTGCAGTGACCTCATCCAGGAGTAAGTGTAAAACACAAGTTCCACCACTACATGAACACATCAGTTCCTGTCTTGTTGGCTGGATGTTTACAGACAAGGTAGGATAAGACATTGGTTCACACAGGAGAGTAGGAAGATGAGGTCTGGCAGTAGTTTCAGGATGTGACGCAGCTGAGATCTGGCAGTATTTTCAGGATGTGACGCAGCTGAGATCTGGCAGTAGTTTCAGGATGTGACGCAGCTGAGATCTGGCAGTAGTTTCAGGATGTGACGCAGCTGAGATCTGACAGTAGTTTCAGGATGTGACGCAGCTGAGATCTGGCAGTAGTTTCAGGATGTGACGCAGCTAGTGGAAGAATGTATCTTGGTATTTCCGCTACAGACAGGAGAAGATAAATCATGAAATAGTTGTTTCCCTTCTTTCTCTCCAGCCTTGGTCCCTGATGAAGTCAAAAAGGAACTTCTACAGAGGATCCGCACCTTTCTGGCACAGCAGTCCAACATTTGACATTTGTTTGTTTGTTGAACTGCTTGGACAAAGTTTTAATTTTGTTAGACTCATTTACCTTTATAACTTTATTTCTTGTTTTGTTACGTAACCAAAATCTTCCATGATATAGTATTAAACCTGACACATATAGTTGTTATGTATCATCTTTTTTGTCCTCATGTGTTTTGTATGTTGGTTAAGTTAATGTATGCCTTGATCATTGTTAGGTTATGTCAGCGTTTAACTCTTTCTCAAGTTAAGTTAAGGTTTAACTCTTTCTTAGCTTAGGTTGTGTTATGGTTTAACTCCTTCTAGTCTTTGTGTCAAGATCTGTAAAGACCCAGAAAATTGTGCTCTTGCAGTCATGAGTTGCTGTTTTATCATTGGGCAAGAATTTCAGGAAAAGTTCCTCCATTTTGGTTTGTTTATTTTACAAAATTATTTCTTTTTTTTTTACATAAACAAAAATGTACAGTATAAGATGAAACAATCAAAAACAGAAGTTCTGTAGCAGGTCTTCACAGTTTGTACATGAGCATGAAAGGGTTCCAGGCTGAGACTGCATTACTTGTAAGATAAAAGCTTTCTAAAGCCCCAGTGTTATGGGTTAGGAGAGGCCAGTAATCATTGAAAAGTTCTACATCATTTCTCTACACTGCCCCAGTCTTTGGCTTTCAGTGTGTGTCTAAACATCAGTGATATTCTATCTTTGTGACTGTTCCTTGGCCTTTCCTTCTCTGTCATCATAAGAGACAGGCTTATTAAATGTGTTTCCCAGAGTGTCACAGATTTATTTGTAAACTTGAATTGTAACAACAACAACAAAAGAAATGAACATAATTTATCAGAAGTCACTGACATACAGAATGGTATGTCTTCTTATGGTGTCTTGGAAGTCACTGACATACAGAATGGTATGACTTCTTATAGTGTCTTGGAAGTCACTGACATACAGAATGGTATGTCTTCTTATGGTGTCTTGGAAGTCACTGACATACAGAATGGTATGTCTTCTTATGATGTCTTGGAAGTCACTGACGTACAGAATGTTATGTCTTCTTATGGTGTCTTGGAAGTCACTGACGTACAGAATGTTATGTCTTCTTATGGTGTCTTGGAAGTCACTGACGTACAGAATGGTATGTCTTCTTATGGTGTCACTGACCTGTGGAATTGTACTGTCTTCTTGTTGCTTGTATAATGCATTTCTTGCAGGCAGTAGACAAGACTTCTGTAAGGCTGAAACTGTTACTGTTGCAGTAATAATTCTATGAGGCTGAAACTGTTACTGCTGCAGTAATACTTCTATGAGGTTGAAACTGTTATTGCTGCAGTAAGATCTGTGTAAAGCTGAAACTGTTACTGCTGCAGTAAGATCTATGTAAAGCTGAAACTGTTACTTCTGCAGTAAGACTTGTATGAAGCTAAAACTACTGCTGCAGTAAGACTTGTGTGAGGTTGAAACTGTTACTGCTGCAGTAAGATCTATGTGAAGCTGAAACTGTTACTTCTGCAGTAAGATCTATGTGAAGCTGAAACTGTTACTGCTGCAGTAAGATCTATGTGAAGCTGAAACTGTTACTGCTGCAGTAAGATCTATGTGAAGCTGAAACTGTTATTGCTGCAGTAAGATCTATGTGAAGCTGAAACTGTTACTGCTGCAGTAAGACTTGTGCTCAGCATCCTCATGTCAGCTTTTGTTGATATCACACAGGCAGAGGAGTTTCATCATCATCATGTGCCATGCAAGATGGCTTAGGTGGTCCTACTCTCCACAGATCTGAGGAGTTTGCTTGTTTGAACATTATCTTGATATCATTTGACTTTTGTCATTAAATCATAAATATTTATTTTTGCAGTATCATATCACCAACATTTTAAACAGTCAGAATAAAGGATACTTTGTGGAGGGTTAACTGGTAGAAGATCTTTACTACAGGGAGGGGTGTAAGAAAGTCATGTTTGATAGAAAGATCTTGCTGAAGAGAGAGATGTGTGAGAGAATCTAGGAAGTCACAGGAATAGAACGGAGGCTTGTAGAAGTTAGAGAACTTGATTGTTCCCAGAAAGATCTTGCTGAAGAGAGAGATGTGTGAGAGAATCTAGGAAGTCACAGGAATAGAACGGAGGCTTGTAGAAGTTAGAGAACTTGATTGTTCCCAGAAAGATCTTGCTGAAGAGAGAGATGTGTGAGAGAATCTAGGAAGTCACAGGAATAGAACAGAGGCTTGTAGAAGTTAGAGAACTTGATTGTTCCCAGAAAGATCTTGCTGAAGAGAGAGATGTGTGAGATAATCTAGGAAGTCACAGGAATAGAACAGAGGCTTGTAGAAGTTAGAGAACTTGATTGTTCCCAGAAAGATCTTGCTGAAGAGAGAGATGTGTGAGAGAATCTAGGAAGTCACAGGAATAGAACGGAGGCTTGTAGAAGTTAGAGAACTTGATTCCATAAACTTGAATATTCCCAGATTTAGTAGTTTTGCTTCAAACAGTTTTCAGATAATGTAAATTCTTGTAAACAATTTATGTTTATTTTTCTGTTTAATCTTTATCTTCATCACACATGACAGAATTTAGCATTATCCCATATATATGGGACTGTTTTACTTGAATGACTCACTTTTTACTTGAATGTCTTGTTTGCCTTTTGGCACTGACAGCGCAGAGTGTACCTTATCATCCACATGTACATGTTTTCAAGTTTTCAGAGGCTGGTTCCCTCAGCACAGATGTGTCAGGTAACCATTTTTAAGCTGAGTCTCAAGTATAGTTTCTCAGCTTCCAGCCTGGTACCTTGACTTGACAATACAGTTCACTTTTGACTGACTAACTCCTGCCTCCAGAATATAATTATAATTGCCAAGTGTCTTTATATTTTAAGCATTACCAGCAGTGTGTAGATTACGTGATGTAAAACTCTCAGGTATAAGTAAATCATATTCCATTCTGTGTAATGTCTGTATAATAAATATTTGTCTTAAGATTGTTTGTCAGTCTTGTTTAGGTTTAAATCTTCCCTCTCATATAATAAATATTTGTCTTAAGATTGTCTATTAGTCTTGTTTAGGTTTAAATCTTCCCTCTCATATAATAAATATTTGTCTTAAGATTGTCTATTAGTCTTGTTTAGGTTTAAATCTTCCCTCTCATATAATAAATATTTGTCTTAAGATTGTCTATTAGTCTTGTTTAGGTTTAAATCTTCCCTCTCAAGGCTGCTTTATCTAAGGATAAAGAGATGGATTTAATTCAAAGGTTACCATGACAACAGTAACAGTTCTGATAGATTGAGGTCCCAGCATCTCACAGCACTGTGAAGAAATGTTAGAGTAACCGGTAACTTATTCTTGAACAGCTCTGCTAGAATTACGCTAGCACACAACCGGTTCAGCATCTCACAGCACTGTGAAGAAATGTTAGAGTAACCAATAACCTGCTCTTGAACAGCTCTGCTAGAATTACGCTAGCACACAACCGCTGTACGGTTACTAAAATGATTTTGTTGAGTGTGCCTTAAAACCAACTGGGTAACCAGTAAAGCCATCTTGAGCCGAAGTGATGCCCATGAGATGCAAACTGTGACATCAAGGAGGCAAATGACAAAAGCTTCCCGGCGAGAAATAGTCATCGTCATATTGGAAAACAATGATTCATACAATCAATACCAAAAATATGTGTGCTCACTTTTTCCAGCCTGGAGTAGCATTTCATCATGGCACATTTATGCATGCGAAAGCTGGAAATCAACTAAAGAAATAGACAAGAAATTAGATTCTTTTGAAAACAAATGCCTAAGGAAAATACTTGGTATAAAGTGGGACGAATTCAAGAACAACGCAGAGATAAAGCAGATGAGCAAACAGCAACGTGTCTCATGGGTGATCAGAAAAAGAAGATGGACATATGTAGAAGAAACAGTCAGAGAATACCAAAACAAGCTATCAAGAGGAACTCAACAGGCCGAAGAAAAAAGAGGTTGACCGCATGAAACTCCAAAGAGGACATTGTTAAGAGAAGCCAGTTTAGTGGGCATAACATCCCTTGATGAGGTTGAAAGACTCGTCAAGAACAAGCAAACTGGGCAAACAACTATGCAAGCCCTATGTGACGTTTAACAGCACGGGAAGGATGTAAGATGGCACAAATAAAATTCTTCAGAAACTGTCATGTTCTACTAAAACTGGGACAAAGGCCCAAAATCTACAAGACTGCCTAGTCTACATTCTACTATCAGTCTACAAGACTGCCTGGTCTACATTCTACTATCGGTCTACAAGACTGCCTGGTCTACATTCTACTATCAGTCTACAAGACTGCCTGATCTACATTCTACTATCAGTCTACAAGACTGCCTGATCTACATTCTACTATCAGTCTACAAGACTGCCTGGTCTACATTCTACTATCAGTCTACAAGACTGCCTGGTCTACATTCTACTATCAGTCTTCAAAAAATCTTCAAAATGTAACCTATAAAAGCATCCTCTAACTGAACCTGAACTAGGACTCTAACCTCAGCTAAACTACCACCAAGAACAATTATCTCTGCTAAACTACCACCAAGAAAAAAATATCTAAGCTAAACTACCACCAAGAAAAACTATCTCTACTAAACTTCAACCAAAAAAAAACTATGTCTGCTAAACTACTACCAAGAAAAAATATCTCTGCTAAACTACTACCAAGAAAAAATATCTCTACTAAACTGCTACAAAGAAAAAAATATCTCTACTAAACTGCTACAAAGAAAAAATATCTCTAAACTTCTACCAAGAAAAACTATCTCCCTACCCGTTCTCTTTCTTTCAGTTTTTTATATCTCCCAGTCTTCGCTCAGAAGACCTGGGATTCTCTTGAGTGCACGCTTATTTTGGGACTTTTGTCCAGCCCATCCCAAGCAAGGTTACCCTTTGTCTTCCTCAACAAGAACACTCGCTCTCTGTCAATCAAATTGGCACTGTGCTAAGTCTACTTATGTCCCATACATTAGGACTTGGGACTTTTTCAGCTACATAACATCAAAATATTGTAATGTGTGCATCATGATGATGATGGATTGGTTAAGTATGAACATGTCAGGAATGATCGGAACAAGTTCATCTATACAAACCTAGATGGCTGAATTGACCACTGGCCATCAAAGCAATCAAAACTTCACTAGATGTCAGAGTATCCTTGCACTCAACATACAACATGGCTACATGTTCACCAGACAAAGCAAAATTTAAATGTCAGCACAGCTCAAGTGTGACATACTTTTTTCTCTCAGCTCAGTCTCACACATCTGCACTCTCCCATTTAGTTTCCCAATCTCTCACTTATCTGTACTCCCACTCATTTTCTCAGTCTCTCTAACATATCTGTACTCCCACTCAGTTTCCCAGTCTCTCTCACACATCTGTACTCTCATGCAATTTCCCAGTATTCATGTGCTAATCATTTGCATGGAATATCTGATTCCTTGACTTAAGGGGCATAACTTAATAGCAGCCTGGTTATAAACACTGACTTAGAGGATCTTTTTCCAGTCACTTGTGTGGGGTTGACCACTCTGTTCAACATATACTTTTATAAGGTTCACTTCATCTTGTGTGATATAATCATTTGTGGTGTTGGTTTATCTCATGTATGATGTAATCATTTGTGGTGTTGGTTTATCTCATGTGTGGTATAATCATTTGTGGTGTTGGTTCATTATAGACTTCATTATGTCTCTGCTTCACTTCATGTTATGTGTAATATGACCATGTTAACATTGTGGTTTTGTTTATCTGAGTGTTAACATCAAGGTTCTGTCTGTCTGAATGTTAACAGCATCAAGGTTCTGTCTATCTGAATGTTAACAACATCAAGGTTCTGTCTATCTGAGCATTAACAACATCAAGGTTCTGTCTATCTGAGTGTTAACAACATCAAGGTTCTGTCTATCTGAGTGTTAACAACATCAAGGTTCTGTCTATATGAGCATTAACAACATCAAGGTTCTGTCTGTCTGAGTGTTAACAACATCAAGGTTCTGTCTATCTGAATGTTAACAACATCAAGGTTCTGTCTATCTGAATGTTAACAACATCAAGGTTCTGTCTATCTGAATGTTAACAACATCAAGGTTCTGTCTATCTGAATGTTAACAACATCAAGGTTCTGTCTATCTCAGTGTTAACAACATCAAGGTTCTGTCTATCTGAATGTTAACAACATCAAGGTTCTGTCTATCTGAATGTTAACAACATCAAGGTTCTGTCTATCTGAATGTTAACAACATCAAGGTTCTGTCTATCTGGATGTTAACAACATCAAGGTTCTGTCTATCTGAATGTTAACAACATCAAGGATCTGTCTATCTGAATGTTAACAACATCAAGGGTCTGTCTATCTGAATGTTAACAACATCAAGGTTCTGTCTATCTGAATGTTAACAACATCAAGGTTCTGTCTATCTGAATGTTAACAACATCAAGGTTCTGTCTATCTGAGTGTTAACAACAGCAAGGTTCTGTCTATCTGAATGTTAACAACATCAAGGTTCTGTCTATCTGAGTGTTAACAACATCAAGGTTCTGTCTATCTGAGTGTTAACAACATCAAGGTTCTGTCTATCTGAGTGTTAACAACAGCAAGGTTCTGTCTATCTGAATGTTAACAACATCAAGGTTCTGTCTATCTGAATGTTAACAACATCAAGGTTCTGTCTATCTGAATGTTAATAACATCAAGGTTCTGTCTATCTGAATGTTAACAACATCAAGGTTCTGTCTATCTGAATGTTAACAACATCAAGGTTCTGTCTGTCTGGATATTAACAACATCAAGGTTCTGTCTATCTGAATGTTAACAACATCAAGGTTCTGTCTGTCTGGATGTTAACAACATCAAGGTTCTGTCTATCTGAGTGTTAACAACATCAAGGTTCTGTCTCACGCAATATTAGTGTATGAGTATATAACCATACACAGAGCCCGTGCAATAAAGCTGTGATACCAAAATGTATCTCTCTCTCTCTCTCTGAACCTTAAGTGCCCAGGGCACATGGGACTTCCACAAGGGTTTTCCACAAATGCCTGTCCTTCACCTTTTTTTCTGCTCTTGCCCAGGTGAGCCCTCTATTGCTCAACATCCTTTCTGTTGTTCTTCTCCATGTCTCTTTTGGTCTACCTTTACTTCTGTTCCCCTGTGGTGTCCATCTTAGTGCTATTTTTGGTAATGAGTTGTCAGTCATTCGGATCACATGTCCCAACCATCGCCAGCATCTTTCCTCAGTAATTGTTGTCAGTGGCTTCATCTGCATTTCTGCCAATAAGATGTTATTTCTTATGGTGTTTGGCCAAAATATTTTTCCAATTCTTTGTAAACATTTAGTCTGGAAAGAATTCAACTTGTTTTCTATGGTTTTGGTGATTTTTCAGCATTCACTTCCATAGAGTAGTACACTTAGAACATTACTCTTAAATATCCTGACTGTCATATTCTTGCTTAGTTTTTTTAGATTTCCATATAGTCTGCAGCATTGCAAAAGCCTGGTTTGCTCTAGCAAGTCTGCTGTTGATGTCCTCTGTGCTGTCTCCATTTTCTACTACTCTACTGCCAAGGTATATAAATTCGTTGACCTCCTCCACTAACTTGCTATCTACTCTGAGTACATTTCTGTTGTTCACATTTTGTTTCATTAACTTTGTCTTTCCTACGTTGATCTTTAGTCCTATGTTGTTTGCATTCTGAGTTAGCTTATTTATTTTATCTTGCATATCTTTGTGACTGCTTGATAGTAGACAAATGTCATCCGCAAAGTCAAGGTCCTCCAGCACTGTGTCAAGGGTCCATTGTAATCCTCTGTGTTTGTCTGATGTTGCCTCCTTCATTAACCAGTCTACTGCCAAGATAAATAATGTTGGTGATAGTACATATCCCTGCTTCACTCCTGTTTGTACCCTAAAGTTGCTGGAGGTATGTTCTCCACAGATCACTTTGCACTGAAAACCCTTGTATATGGCTTTGATGACATTCACTATCTTATGGGGGAGGCCATGCCATCTTAGAATTTTCCACAGTGCATCTCTGTTGACACTGTCAAAGGCTTTCTCAAAATCTATAAACCAAAATGTACAAACTAGGAAAAAAGTAGGAACAGCCTTATTACTTAATGATTACACAGTTGTGACATTTCAGTGTGAACCTTAATCATACAAAAACATACAAGATGAAGAAATAGAGAGTGGAGATCAAATATAAATTCACATGAATACTGTGTTAAAAAAAAAATCAAATCAAATTAACAGAGCACTTAACTGTAACTTGTAAGAAGATGTGGTTTGTTCAACGCTGTGTTAGAAGTGGCATGGTGGGGTGTAGAGAGTATTTAAATGGAGACGTGGGATGTGTGGTCGGTGGGTCATAACTGAGGGTGGTGGGTGGGGAAACTGTGGAGGGGAGAGAGAGTGATACAATGGTAATCTAGCCAGGAGAAGATGAAATAGATGATTATAGTTAGGGTAGAGGAGTTGTAATGTGATGCTGTGAGGAGGTTCTGAGTTATATGTAACAAGTGAGATTACAACCCCTCTACCCCAACCATAATCACATATTTCACCTTATTTGATTTTTTAAGCTGTTTGTGGGTGTACATGAGAGCTTACATGTGCTGTTTGTGGGTGTACATGAGAGCTTACATGTACTGTTTGTGGGTGTACATGAGAGCTTACATGTGCTGTTTGTGGGTGTACATGAGAGTTTACATGTGCTGTTTGTGGTTGTACATGAGAGCTTACATGTGCTGTTTGTGGTTGTACATGAGAGCTTACATGTGCTGTTTGTGGTTGTACATGAGAGCTTACATGTGCTGTTTGTAAATCAGTACGATGTTTTTCATACAAGAAACACGTGCAGATGTTTGCATATTGTTTATTCAGTCTTCTCACAGTACCAATTTTGCCAACAGATCTGGGAAAGAATATATTACATTAGTATCACTGTAGTGTTATCAAACATATTACACAAGTATCACTGTAAAGTTATCAGAGAAACTTTCACAACACGAAGCCCCAGTATCAGTTTTAGCACAACCAAGACAAAATCTACACATTTTTGCTAACAACTCAAGACAAAATCTGCACATTTTTTGCTAACAACTCAAGAAAAAATCTGCACATTTTTGCTAACAACTCAAGAAAAAAAATCTACATATTTTTGCTAATATATCCCAGACAAAATCTACACATTTTTGCTGACATATTCCAGACAAAATCTACACATTTTTGCTGACATATTCCAGACAAAATCTACACATTTTTGCTGACATATTCCAGACAAAATCTACACATTTTTGCTGACATATTCCAGACAAAATCTACATATTTTTGCTAACATCCCAGACAAAATCTACACATTTTTGCTGACATATTCCAGACAAAATCTATACATTTTTGCTAACAACTCAAAAAAAAATCTACATATTTTTGCTAACACATCCCAGACAAAATCTATACATTTTTGCTAACATATTCCAGACAAAATCTACACATTTTTGCTAACATACCCCAGACAAAATCTACATTTCCACATAGGAAAGCACCACTATCTTTCTTTAAAAATCACATAACAACTTTCTACTTCCTGCCAGCCAGACAAAACTGGTTAATGGCCAATGCTTGAATTTACAAACACAGGATAACAGTCACATTACTGTTTGATAAAACAATTTATGTGTCCTCACAAACTTGTACAACTACAAGAAATAATTGATCTCTTTTCAGTTGCACAGAGATTTATATATTTTCCTGTTATCTCCAGAATTTTCCACACAATTTGTAGACATTTGGGCAAACTTTTCTGGTAAGCAACTGTTTCTGATCTGCTCATCTCTCCCCATCTTGCTTACATGAAGAAAAAAAATTCAGCTTTTCTGAGGATTCATGAAATTATTCCACAAGACAGGACACTGCGAATATTTCATCATTTTGTCCAAGCAAAGGCTCAGCCCGTTTGTGGTACAAGGTGATTACTGCTGCCCTCCTGTTGTATTTCTGGCATGAGAGCTTGCCTTGAACATCCATGCACTTTGACTCGGGGACTTGCATCATAAATCACAGTAAGAGTATCTCTGTTTTCACATCCCCAAAGATCCATCCCAGCCATTTCTATCACCTCTGCTTATTATCATTGATTTAATTCATTGAGTTCATTTCTCTGTTTCCAAAATAAGAATTTTTAGCAGCTGTCATTATAAAATGATTGTCACATTTTTCTTTTGTCACAGAGTATGAGAAAATATGACATTTCAACAACAGAAGAGATACAGTCAGAATATACTTGAATACAAAATGTTTATCAGTTTTGAAACAGGATTCATATTTGAAAAATGTTACCATATTCAGTGTTCAAATAAGCAGAGTACAAAGTACACTGAAGCCCCTGAATGTTGACAAAGTGGAGATTACTGAGCAATTCTCTGCAGTAATTTTATCAATTATTTCTTTCTGATTCTTGCAATGAATTGTTCAGTGAGCTGATATAGTAAGATCTCTTGGTGCTTGCTGTCTAGAAGTTCATAACACATGAAAATTGTCATTAATGGGATTTTATTAACTGGGGATTTTCTTTACTTCCAACAATATAACCAAGATCCTGACCCTACTAGTGTTTGCTGCATTGATCTCTAACCAAGATCCTGACCCTAATAGTGTCTGCTGCAATGATCTCTAACCAAGATCCTGACCCTACTAGTGTTTGCTGCATTGATCTCTAACCAAGATCCTGACCCTATTGTTGTGGAGAACATTATGATCAGTAGACCAAAGATTAGGCTGTGGTGTCAAATCATGTATTACCAGGAACACTTTCTGGAGCTAGGTGAAGGTCATAGTTTGACTGATTTAACTGTGATGACATGTATCATCATCTAACATGGCTGTTTCTGCTGCAGAGAAAGTAACTTGGGCTGTTAAATAACTGTTCAACTCTTTATGTCAAACTCTGGACTCAGTGCCAGACCTGCCCTGATCAGAAGCAGAACTGAGTTCCAAGCCAGTAAAACTGTTGCTCAGCTGTTGTTCACGTAGTGTCATGCCCCACTTCAAGAATGGCAGAACGTAAGATGGCCACGTATAAATGAACATACAACAATCCAATATTTTGGCAAGCATCTTTTTTTCAAAGATTACATCCAAAAACAACACAACAGAAAAAAAAAAATAAATAAACAGATGAAAAATGAAATTCTTGGCTTTGTTTGGTCTCCTACGTGTAAAAAAAGATAAGCACAAAATGTTGATACAAAAAATAAACAACGGATATGTTACATAATGGTTTTCTTTTAAAAACTGAAAATAGCAATAAATTATACTTGGTTTTAATCTTTATTTCCTTAAGACTGATACTTATGAGGCATCCGTGATTGTAAAGTATCCATGGTTGTAAAGTATCCATGGTTGTAAGGCATCCATGCTTGTAAGGCATCCATGGTTGAATGATATCAGTGAGAGATTTTATTCATTGCTCTGGGGACTAAAAATAACTGGTAAAAGACCGTGCCACACGAAGAGAAGCTCTCTACAGAGTGCTGCTTTAGTTCAGGAGGAAACAAAAGTGAAGCCATAAAGCACATGCAAATTAAGTGACTGGGCCTTGCAACACAAACATTCTTTGTTATTACTGTAGACAGTTATGCTAATTGAATATTGATGATGCAAACTTCTTTGTAAAATAATTTTAGCAACTCGTACAAACACATCACATCAAATCAAATGTAAAATGTTAATATAATAACAGTGACTGACTTTAGAGAATATGGGAATAAACATGTTTTATATATATATATGTATACATATTTAAGAGCATAGACAAAAATAAAAAGAGTGAATGCTGAATCAACGTTGAGCAAGCCATCACTGATGCTTATTATCACTGATGAAGTAAATTATTTACACCAAGGGACAGGGCAAGGTAGTTAAACTAAGATGCCCTCTAACACCCCAGTATGGCCAGATGCCCTCTAACACCCCAGTTTGGCCAGATGCCCTCTAACACCCCAGTATGGCCAGATGCCCTCTAACACCCCAGTATGGTCAGATGCTCTCTAACACTCCAGTATGGTCAGATGCCCTCTAACACCCCAGTATGGCCAGATGCCCTCTAACACTCCAGTATGGCCAGATGCCCTCTAACACCCCAGTATGGCCAGATGGCCTCTAACACCCCAGTATGGCCAGATGCTCTCTAACACCCCAGTATGGCCAGAAGCAATCTGGAAACATAGTCATGTAGACTTATATAAAAAAAAAATCTACACATTAAAACAGGACAAAATATTTGTACAATGGGATAAAATGTGTTTTTTTTTTTTTGCAGTAAATGAGAAATGAATGAACTGTGAAAATTTATGAGTCATAAACAATTCACCAGAAAAAATGAACTATCTCAGCCAATCAGAGTTAAATTTTATGCATATTTCATCATCATCATGTTGCCTGCCTGTAGGTGTGGGCACTTACATTTCTGCACAAATTTTGCACTGATGCTTTCCATTACACAGTCTTCTTTTTCTTCTCTCCTTGAGATTGTTGGTCACATCAGATCCTGATCCCTGTAGACATGGCAAGGCCTGCAGTCCTCTCCAGATCCTGATCCCTGTAGACATGGTAAAGCCCGCACTCCTCTCCAGATCCTGATCCCTGTAGACATGGCAAAGCCCGCAGTTCTCTCCAGATCCTGATCCCTGTAGACATGGCAAAGCCCGCAGTCCTCTCCAGATCCTGATCCCTGTAGACATGGCAAAGCCCGCAGTCCTCTCCAGATCCTGATCCCTGTAGACATGGCAAAGCCCGCACTCCTCTCCAGATCCTGATCCCTGTAGACATGGCAAAGCCCGCACTCCTCTCCAGATCTTGATCCCTGTAGACATGGCAAAGCCCGCACTCCTCTCCAGATCCTGATCCCTGTAGACATGGCAAAGCCCGCAGTCCTCTCCAGATCCTGATCCCTGTAGACATGGCAAAGCCCGCAGTCCTCTCCAGATCCTGATCCCTTTAGACATGGCAAGGCCTACAGTCCTCTCCAGATCCTGATCCCTGTGGACATGGCAAAGCCCGCACTCCTCTCCAGATCCTGATCCCTGTAGACATGGCAAAGCCCGCAGTCCTCTCCAGATCCTTATAGGAGCCCCAAAGCTTTTGCTCCAAGCTTGTGTCCTCTGACCATGTCTCACGCCTCAGGTCTGCATGATTTGGGCACTGTTGAAGGATATGTTCTGGAGTCTGGACTCTACTGCCACATGGACACTCGTCTGTGGGAGACATTTTTGGTCTGTGTAAGTGGCTCAGTAGTCTGCAGCAACCTGTCCGTAGGTGAAAGAGGATGGTTTGCTGGAGGAAGGCAGGAAAAGTTTCCAGGTGACCCTGCTACCATGGAGTACACATCAGCCATTACTCTGACAATTAAGTCATGAGACTATTTACATAAAACAATAAACAACTGTTGAAGATATAACCTGTATTTTATTCAAAGTAAGCCCCTCTTGTGCATTGATACAGCGAGTGGCACGATCTAACAAACACTGGAACGACCTCTGCAGTACTTCTGTTGGTATGGCCCTTAAACTCGATGTTACTTCCCTTTGGATGTCATCAGTATCATCAAAGAAGCGTCCTTTCAATGGTAACTTTAATTTTGGGAATAGAAAATAATCACAGGGAGACAAATCTGGGGAATAGGGTGGATGGCTGAGAAGACACACTTGTTTTTGGGCCAAAAATTCCTGTACAACTAATGCCCGGTGAGCCAGTGCATTATCACGAAGAAGGAAAAACTGCCAGGTGCTGAATACTCAGGTTGGACTTGGAGAATCCTTTTCAATAGGCATTTCAAAATACTTAAATAAACTTCGGCAGTGACAGTCTGTCCCTCTGGAATAAATTCTTTGTGAATAACTCCTTTGCTGTCGTAGAAGCACACCAACATTGTCTTCACTTTCGACTTTTGAAGATGAAATTTTTTGCCTTTCACTCATTCACTCATTTGCATGTCCCTTGCGGAACTTTGCCTCCCTAACAGCACTCCTGTAGGCCTCTCAGTTGTGAGCAAGATGGCCTGCTGCTGCTGCATCCATTTGCAGATCGTCAATGATGTCTTGCAGCCATCTTCGTTTTGGTCTTCCTCTTTTTCTTTTTCCCACTATGTATCCTTCCAATATGGTCTTCTCTAAATTATCATGACATTTAATGTGTCCAAAATATTTCAGTTTTCTCTCTTTAATCCTCTTTACTACCCAGCCTTCTTCAATATTAAGCTCTTGTAGTATAGATATATTTGTTCTTTTTTGTGTCCACGATATTTGGAGAACTCTTCTGTAGCATTTACAATCAAAGGCATTTATGTGTTTCTCAGCTGTTTTGTTAAGTGTCCAGGTCTCACAGGCATATGTTGCGATGGGAAAGATGCATGCCCTTAAAAATCTTATTTTTGTAGTTCTGTCTGCTCCTCTCCACAGATTCTTTATTTGTTTTACTTTCTGAAGAGCGATAGATGTCCTCCTTTTAATTTCCCTCATTGTATCTCCATTTTGCCTTTAGGTGATGATAATTACTTCCATTGAGCACTCTGGTGTTTAGTTATGGGATCATAGTGGAAAATCCATCTTTCATCCTCTTCAATAATTAAATTTAAGAAATGTTTATTCTGCGATACGTTTTGATGATGTCTTTTGCATACTCAACATGCTGATGTTTTTGGTCATCAGACAACGCATGTGGTACAAACTGGCAAGCAACTTTTTTCCTGCCCAAATCTTAAACTAAAACTTTACGAATGGTCTCTCGGTTTACACGAAAATCATCTGCCATCATCCTCACAGTCAAAATATGATCTTCTTGTATCCGTTCTCTGACTTTTGCAATGAGCTCCTCAGTATGAACAGAAGTGGGTGTCCATGTCTAGTTGCATTTGTAATCATTTCCACACCACTTCTGAATCATGAATACCACTTGAATATCTGTGTACGAGATAAACAATTATCCTCATAAATTTGTTGCTTCAATTCAACTATCTCAATGGCACTTTCTCTGAGTTTTAAACAGAATTTAATGTTAGCTTTTTGCTCCATGCTGATTACATGACATTGCACCTCTAGCTAGGTCAACAAGATGGTGGCTTGTTTGTCGTCTGTTTATTGGGTGGCAATGAAAAGTTGCCAGATCACAGATGAAGGTTGCCTTTTTGGATTCCATGCTTTGCTTCACAGATGGTATTTATGTCTTGGAAATAATAAAATCAGTCTCATTACTTAAATGTCAGACCTTGTATACATAAAAAAAAAGGAGAGTGCTGTCCAGTCTAAATCTGGACTTCTGAAGGTTTAACTCTACACATACATACACAAAAAGAGAGAGTGCTGTCCATCTAAATGTTAACTTCTGAGGGTTTAACTCTACACAAAAAAAAAAGGAATGCTGTCCAGTCTAAGTTGGATCTCTGAAGGTTTAAATCTACACACACAAAAAAAAAGTGTACTGTCCAATCTAAATCTGGACTTGCGAGAATTTAACTCTTGATCAACAAACTCCACACATGAATGTAAAATAAATGCAGACCTTAGGAAGTTACTTCCAACAGGTTAGACCAAATTTGTAGGAAATCTTTTATTATCCACAAATACTGCACACCAGATATGAATGCTATAAAACAGAGCATAACATTAATTTTTATGAGCTAAATTTACTCTCACAAATGTTTTTAATATAAATGTGTATACCTTATTTAAAAAATAGAAAAATAAAATTTGCCATTCAACAATGACATTTATGTCCCTTGACTGAACTGTGCCATTTTTCTCAAATATCACAATGTCCCTTGACTGAACTGTGCCATTTTTCTCAAATATCACAATGTCCCTTGACTAATCATCATCAGTCCTCTGTACTCCCAGTGGAACATAAGGCACCAACAAAGGTTCTCCAGCCAGTCCTGTCAGGATACTTCACACCATGTCTTCCCCACTTCCTTTAGTTCTTTCTGCATTGTACATCTCCATGTCCTCGATGGCCTGCCCTTCCTTTCCCTTGACTAAACTGTGCCATTATCCTCCGACTGCCAGACTCAAATTATATTGGCAATCCCCAGTTTACATAAATTCTTGCTTCTGACATCTGTTCAAGTGTGAGGCAATTCCCAGGGCTCCACCAATCCCAAATCTGACAAAGTTATCTCCCACTAGTGGCCCCATGGCAAACATCTGAGGCTCTCTGACAGACTGATAGGAGTAGGGGTCTATGTCGATAACGTTGTGCTTGCTGTCGATGGGCCAGCCTGGAACTGTACCCAGCTGTCTTCCTTCACCTGGAAGAAAGCTGAGGTCAGCCCTGGAGCCGATCATGACTGCCACAAGAGACACATCAAACCATGCGACCGTCCCAGAATGCTTGCATTTTACCAGAACCTTGTTGGCTTTGATTTCTGTGATGGAGTGACGAGATAAGGGCTTGTACAAGTCACTTGTCTCTGTCCCTTTCATAAGAGAGTGTACTCTGTGGTACTCCGGGTAGAGAGCTTTTGGCAATTTTGAAAATATGAGAGAACGGTCCGAGGGTTTGCGACGAAACACATGAATAACTGGTATATTGGACTCCATGGCCATGAGGATAGCATCTGCAGCACTTAGCCCTGACCCAATCACAAGGACAGGATCCGTGGTAGAAGACACCTCGCACTGAGACACCAGTTTCTCAAACTCGCCCAAGCAGTGAACCACACAAGGTAGGTTTTCTCCTTCTACGCCAAGTTGGTTCGGGATGTCATAGGTCCCTGTAGCGAGAACAACATGAGGAGAGATGTAACAGAACTCCTGCCTTGTTACTTGCTCCTGATTCTCATCCATGATTGTTTGGTAACCTCTGACCTCCCAGCAATGTGTGTGATTTCTTCTCACGTTCTGACAACATGGCTCCACCTCTCCATTCTCAGTGTCCACGGTGCTGTGTGTATGAAACACTCGCTGCACTGATGTGACGGTGTGAAAGTCACGGAAATATTTCTCCAGCCCTTGTGTCTTAACATAATCACTATAATAATCTTTGACATCGGCAATTGTGGCACGGCCAAGCAGTGACTCCTTCGCTGGAGACTTTCTGCAAAGAGAAATGTGGCACATACAACATGAAAATAATCATGAAAATATTATTGTAGCAGTACAACAGTTTTATGTTTTAAGTAATAATGTATGTAGACAATCTACAAATAATGTATATAGACAATCCACATAGAGGAAGTCACATAAACACAGGAATTTCTACAGTCTGACATCATTACACTACTATGTTTTAACCTCTTTATGTTACTGACTGTGTTCTGACCTCACTACACTGTTATGTTCTGACCTCATTATACTGTTGTGTTCTGACCTCATTATACTGTTGTGTTCTAACCTCATTATACTGTTGTGTTCTGACCTCATTATAATGTTGTGTTCTGACCTCATTTACACTGCTGAATCATGAACCTTTTGATGAAAATAAATATCAGCATTTGCTCATTCTCAGAATTCTGGATTTCCTTTTCTAATTCTCCCTCTGTGAACTTAATTAACTACACTTGTGTCTACATGTACATTGCACTTTCTCTTCACGCACTGACAAAAACTGTCCTGTGGTATGCCTTACCTTGCATTCAGACACTCTCTAATTTCATACTGAGTTTCCCTAACACAAGAGTCATGTACCACATTTTACAGAAAAGTAATAGCAGTTCTGTAACCAACAACTTCACAAAGAGGACAGTTCACTATTGGCTGTACAACTCCTAAACCAAGTCCATTTGGTTATACAAAGAAACAAAATAAAACTTCAAAATTCACATGAACAGATGTGGTTAGCTAGCTGTTAGCAGTCAACTTCAACAAAAACACTAGTATCATGATATCTCAGTTTTTTGCTGGTCAAGTTTGATGGAAATAACAAAAGTTTTCTCATTGTCAATACCAAAAACTTTAGGTAGATGGGAAAACCAAAATATGGGATGTGTCACCCACTGTTTTGGCCAGCTGTGTACTGTGACATAACCCATTTTATTGAGTATTTATTTTTTACATCAGTATCTTTATTCTTTGACCCTGACAGATCTTTATGTCATTACACTGACAGATCTTTATTCTCACACTCTGACAGATCTTTATTCTCTTACACTAACAGATCTTTATTCTCTTACACTGACAGATCTTTATTCTCTTACACTGACAGAACTTTACTCCCTTACACTGACATATCTTTACTCCCTTACACTGACATATCTTTATTTTCTTACACTGACAGATCTTTATTCTCACACTCTGACAGATCTTTATTCTCTTACACTAACAGATCTTTATTCTCTTACACTGACAGAACTTTACTCCCTTACACTGACAGAACTTTATTCCCTTACACTGACATATCTTTATTCCCTTACACTGACATATCTTTACTCCCATACACTGACAGATCTTTATTTTCTTACACTGACAGATCTTTATATTCTTACACTGACAGGATTTTTATTGTCTTTACACTGACAGATCTTTATATCCTTACACTGACAGATCTTTATATCCTTACACTGATAGATATTTATATCCTTAAACTGACAGATCTTTATATCCTTACACTGACAGATCTTTATTGTCTTACAGATCTTTACATCCTTACACTTACAGCCAAAATATAAACTGAATTCTGATGTATCTCTTCTCATATTCACAGCTTTCAGAAGACAAGCATCAGATCTCATGACCCTCTCCTTTCATTTCATCATTTGAATATTTGTTAAAATGAAACTTCTAGTAAATGATTCTATAACACAAGGATATAACGATTCTATAACACAAGGATATGATTCTATAACACAAAGATATAATGATTATATAACCAAAGATATAATGATTCTATATCACAAGGATATAATGATTCTATAATACAAGTAAAAGAACGAGTGGAACATAAGCCAGAAAGAATGAAAAGTAGAGATAAGTAATATTAAGTTTTAAAAAATAAGTAGAGATAAACAATATTAAGTTAAAAAAAAATGTTATGGAAAGCTTTGATGAACTTGTTGTAGCTGATAAGGAAAACTACAATGAACTGTAAACTATAAAACATCATGATGTATGAAGTGCAGTTCATCATAATGTATGAAATTTCATATGTCTGATTTGGCAAACAATACAAACCGGTTTCTGTTTGCAAGCCATTCTTTGAAAGGTAGATTTGGAAGCTCCATCCACGAGTTCTGGCTGATAGTCTGCATGGCACCGTCAATTTTCTATCAGAGGAACATGCAACAACGTAAAATATGAAAAACAAAATGGATATCTCAGCTGGTAACATTCTATGGATACCCAAAACATATATTCTCAGTCAGTCAGCCAGTCATTTGCTTGTCCCTGAGGAATTTTGCCTCCCTAAAAGCTCTCCTATAGGCCTCTCAGTTGTAAGCAAGATGTCCTGTTGCTGATGCATCCATTTGCAGATTATCAACGACGTCTTGCAGCCATCTTCACCTTGGTCTTCCTCTTTCTTTTTCCTATTATATACCCTTCCAAGAATGTCTTCTCTAGATTATCATGATGTTTAATGTGTCCAAAATATTTAAGTCTTCTCTATTTAACTCTTTGGGTATTTGGACACGCGTCCTGCGTGGTTGTATCCCTATTACGAACTACTTATAGACGCGAGGCGCGACGATGGTTTGTAGCTCTCTAATTTTGAAAATAATCAAAGTATCTTAAAACCAGCGATTGACTTCCTTCCGGAATTCAGTTGTCCACATTAAGCGCGTGGTTTGAGCAGGAAACAGAGCGATTCTTTGTTCATTTAAAGCGAGTTTTTCAAAGTTTATCGTCGCTAGGCCTTTGTTTATCAACAAATATGGCTTCCAGTGCTAGTTTCTTTCGTCCAGAGCAGCATATTTCTGCATTACAAGCTCATAATTTAATTTAAAATTGTCTAGACTGTGGTGTAGAGAATGTAGTAGTAGAAATGGTAAATTTTCGGCACACGTGGCAGTGATTGAAAGAATTTTTCGTGTTTTTTTTGGTCCAGCAGCAAAATGTGTTAGAAGGGTAGCTGGTGATACTACTTCTCAGCTTTTTGCTAGTACTAGCTGTAATATCACAATAAGTAATGCTGGAGATTGTGTAATTTAACAAATTAAATGTTGTAGAATGCTTCAAATTTAAAAAAAAAACAAAAACCAAAACACAATGGCCTGTTTTCTGGTAAATATTAGTCAACGACCGCCCACTTGTTTTCATGTAAATATTACCTACCCACTTGGTGTTTTTAGTTTGCTGTGAATGCATAACTAGTGCATATTTTCATGTAAATTTTGTAAGATATGTTAAAGAACAGATGTTTGTGTACATTTTTATTCATTATGGAATTATATGACCAACTACAGTGGATTAACTTGATGGGTAAGTGACAAAAAATTTATTTTATTACTTCATTTTCCACTCTTTCTTCTCAGTTCTTAGCTCTTTTTTTTTGTTGTATACTAACAAAATGGTAAAAATTTTATTTGAAAAACAAAATACATTTTTTCTTCTTCAAAATAAGGTAGAATACTTCATACTACAGATCAGATTATGCCTTTGTCATTCTTTTAAATGTGACAACCATCCCATTTCACATTGTGAAATTTACCCCCCTTGGTCTTTTGAGGGAAACACACCCAGTATACAAAGAGTTAATCTTCTTTACTAGCCAACTTTCTTCAATATTAAGTTCTTGTAGTATGGATAAATTTGTTGTTTTTTTTGTGCCCATGAATCTGAAGAACTCTTCTGTAGCATTTACATTCAAAGGCATTTATGTGTTTCTCAGCTGTTTTTTTAAGTGTCCACACATATTCTACAGATATTTAAAACAATATTTGTTGTATAGTTGCCAGAAACACTATGATATAGTCTCTACAGATATCTGAAGTAGTATATTCTGTACAGATATTTCAAACAATAAATGCTCTACAAAAATCTCTCTCTCTCTCTCTGAACCTTAAGTGCCCAGGGCACATGGGGCTTCCGCAAGGGTTTTCCACAAATGCCTGTCCTTCGTCTTTTTTTCTGCTCTTGCCCAGGTAAGCCCTCTATTGCTCAACAAAAATCTGAAACATTATATTATCTATGGATATCTGAAACAGATATCTTGTGCAACAGATCCATACCAATAGAAACAAGATTCCAAGTACTTAAATGTTATTACAATGAGCTAATTTTGTTTTATGGATGTGAAGCATGGTCCATGAATAAGAGAGTAAAGTGAGAAATGAAGGCCATGGAAATGTTGTTCATAAGAAGGATGTTGAAGGCACCATGGACAGCCAAGAAAACCAATGAAGAAGTCTTAAGAGAAGCTGGAGTTAAAAGGCAAATTACAGCAAAGATCAGAGGCAGACAAGCGAGATTTGTAGAATATTTTCTAAGAAGAGGAAAATTGGAACACATTGTGGCAATTGGAAAAATTGAAGGAATAAGAGACAGGAAGACATAGAGAAGTTACTGGATGGGCTGTCAGTATGGCTAGGAAGAAAGTCACCGGCAGATCTCATAATCAAGTCTAAAGACAGGGAATTGTGGAGAGAAATGATCGCCTACGCAATGCAGCACGGCACTTGATTGATTGATTGATCTGAAACAGTATATTATCTATGGATATCTGAAACAGTATATTATTTATAGATATTTGAAACAGTATATGCTTGACAGTATCTGAAAGAGTATATTCTCTACAGATTTTTCATACAGCATATGCTCTACAGATATCTGAGATTAAAAAAAAATTTATGCCTTTAAAATCTACGGACTTTCTTGAGGAACTGAGCCTGTATCTGATAAACTACAGAGACACTGTACCTGATAAACTACAGAAACACTGTACCTGATAAACTACAGAGACACTGTACCTGATGAACTACAGAGACACTGTACCTGATAAACTACAGAGACACTGTACCTGATAAACTATGGAGACACTGTACTTGATAAACTACAGAGACACTGTACCTGATAAACTACGGAAACACTGTACTGATAAACTACGGAGACATTGAACTGACAAACTATGGAGACACTGTACCTGATAAACTACTGAGACACTGTACCTGATAAACTACTGAGACACTGTACCTGATAAACTACAGAGACACTGTACCTGATAAACTACAGAGACACTGTACCTGATAAACTACAGAGACACTGTACTTGATAAACTACAGAGACACTGTACCTGATAAACTACAGAGACACTGTACTTGATAAACTACAGAGACACTGTACCTGATAAACTACAGAGACACTGTACTTGATAAACTACAGAGACACTGTACCTGATAAACTACAGAGACACTGTACTTGATAAACTACAGAGACACTGTACTTGATAAACTACAGAGACACTGTACCTGATAAACTACAGAGACACTGTACTTGATAAACTACTGAGACACTGTACCTGATAAACTACAGAGACACTGTACTTGATAAACTACAGAGACACTGTACTTGATAAACTACAGAGACACTGTACCTGATAAACTACGGAGACACTGTACCTGATTAACTACAGAGACACTGTACCTGATAAACTAGACACTGTACCTGATAAACTACAGAGACCCTGTACCTGATAAACTATGGAGACACTGTTCCTGATAAACTACGGAGACACTGAACCTGATAAACTACTGAGACACTGAACCTGATAAACTAGACATTGTACCTGATAAACTACAGAGACACTGTACTTGATAAACTACGGAGACACTGTACCTGATAAACTATGGAGACACTGTACCTGATAAACTATAAAGACACTGTACCTGATAAACTACGGAGACACTGTACCTGATGAACTACAGAGACACTGTACCTGAAAAACTACTGAGACACTGTACCTGATAAACTACAGAGACACTGTACCTGATAAACTATAAAGACACTGTACCTGATAAACTACGGAGACACTGAACTGATAAACTACAGAGACACTGAACTGATAAACTACGGAGACACTGAACTGATAAACTACGGAGACACTGTACTGATAAACTACGGAGACACTGAACTGATAAACTACGGAGACACTGAACTGATAAACTACTGAGACACTGAACTGATAAACTACGGAGACACTGTACTGATAAACTACGGAGACACTGAACTGATAAACTACGGAGACACTGAACTGATAAACTACAGAGACACTGTACTGATAAACTACGGAGACACTGAACTGATAAACTACGGAGACACTGAATTGATAAACTATGGAGACACTGAACTGATAAACTACGGAGACACTGAACTGATAAACTACAGAGACACTGTACCTGCCATGTCCCTCCAGGCCTGGTTTTGCCTAGGACCACGTGTGGGATCTCACACATTTCTTCATGCCTCCACTCCAGGGCTGATGGGACATCTGCACCCCAATCGGCCTCCGGGTGGAACAGGCTGTCAAACAATAAAGCTACTGGGTTGTTTGATCGACCTTCCAGGCTTTCACACAGGGGAGCTAAATCCTGGTGAAAAATCATCAGTGCAGGATAACTCTTCAGTGTGATCCCAAAACGATAAAAGAAACCAAGGCCAGGATAAATTTGAGATAATAACAACATCAGTGATGATCTGAGTGGGTCGTTCACAGATATTAATAAATTTATAGTTCCAAAATCTGGACATTATACGAGTAATACATACTACAAAACTTACAAGACTTTATACAAAAATCTATTTTTTTCTTTGATTTGACTTCACTCACTATCAACTCTGGCATAACCTCAGTCATGATACATAGTTTATCTTCTGATTATCCTGCCGCATCTTTCTACACTGACAACCATGCATACATTACATTCTAGTGTGCCTGGTTTTCTTTGGCCGATACCCTTTATTCTGAGGAGCTAGGCACAAGAAGATACCTGAGCCGAGTTAGAACTTGCTCTCATTACCTACAGAAGATCATCGTCAACGTTGGCACCCTACAGCACTGTGAGATTTTAAGTGAGACACCACTGTCCCCCTCCAGAGCTCTATAAGACGTCTGTTTACAAGTGCACTACTATACCAAGGAAACATTTCACCGAAATGATAGCGACATCCCTCCCTGGTCAGTCCTGGCCTGACTGTGGAGCTTTGATCCCTGTCTTTCTTCACCTTCCGGTCAGCTCAGCCATACAAACTGGCACTCTGTATGTTGTGTTGAGGACAAAATGACACTCTCTATACTGTGCTGTGGACAAAATGACACTCTCTATACTGTGTTGAGGACAAATTACTTTTAAAGACTGAGAACACCTGCCTGTATGGTGGTGCACACTGGATTACTTACACTATACACAGCTATCAGTGATAGATATTCCACATAACTCAGTCGCATAAATATGAGACTCTGTCTAACTTGCAGAAAACATACAGAAAAAAACTTGAACAACACTGTCGACAGAAAACTATTTCCATATTTAACAGAGTAATATATAGTAATACTACAAAATTAGTTACTCAACGCCAGCAGTTGTGTAAAATGTAACAAATCTGTAGGTGCTGAGTACTACTGACAGTATCAGAGCTGCGGTAACTACACAGGAAGTTTTGTCTGTCATAGTGAGATGGTGAAGCGAGAGAACTTGTAAGATGATCTTTCTAGTTAGCTGAGATCAGGGAAAAAATGTGATGATTTAGCACTTTTGTGACAGGGGCTTGGTCACAATTTTGACAGCAGTTCTTGACCTCAGAGCTAAGACAGAAGTGCTAGGGCTCACAAATGTGATATAAGAGAGTAGACTATCACCTCCAACATGAGTGAGTGACCTAACAATTGTGATACAAGTGAGTGACCTAACAGTTGTGACACAGGTGAACAACATAACAGTTGTGACACAACTGAATGACTTTAACAATTGTGACACAAATGAACAACCTAATTTTTGTCACACAAGTGAATGACCTAACAATTGTGACACAAGTGAATCACCTAACAGTTATGACACAAGCAAATGACCTAACAATTATGACACAAGCAAATGACCTAACAATTATGACACAAGCAAATGACCTAACAATTATGATACAAGTGAATGGACTACTGGGCAGGGAGACATTGATCTATTCTGTTATGTAAGACCTGAAGAGCATGCTACTACCATCATCCATAGCCATGAATGTCAGTGTCAAGGTCATTACAGTAAATTACTGGAACCAAAAACAAGAACTTTCACTTCTGAAACAAAACAAAGATTTTGTAACTTTCACATCACCCACACCTGTAAATAATGTTGTAGATATATAATGTGAATTGTTAGGTATCAACATTCCAACTTACTTGCTCAATAAGTGTTATTCCCATGTTTTCTTTCAAACTTTTGGTCAGGTATTCATTTGAAAGGATGGATCCATTGTAATATGGTCGATTGCCAGCCAGCATGTTTGAAAGGGCAATTGCTGAAGGACCATTGCCTGGGAGATTTAAGTTAGATATACTTTCTAACAAACTATCAATTATAAAGTTAAATAAATACAACATACTTCCTTGATAGACATAATGAGGTTAAATTAATACATCAATTTTTCATCAGAATTTTTTATCAGATCTTTCAATTATCTGCCTCACCACCAAAACCGGCAAACACTAGCCAACCAAAACCAGAAACAGGCTGTCACAACAGCTGCTTGTCTAACACTAGTGCCAGAGAACAGCACTGTGATCAATGTGCTCTCTGAGGTGGTGGATCTTGCTGAGAAGTTTTTAGTTAGAAATAGTCTGAGTAATGAGGAAGCAGTTGTGATATATTTCATAACCTTTACAGGAAGTTCCACACCATGCAACTAAGTACCTAGATCTTGCAGACTGCAGCAATAAGAAGATCTAAAATAACAAAAATATTCAGTGGAAAGTTATACAAATGTTACTAGTTTGTACAAATGTTGTTAATCTGTAACAAAAAAAGTAATACAAATGTAAACTAAACTGTAATGAACTGCCCAATATTAAAAGTTACACGAAAGTTGCTAGTGGTGAAGTTACACAAATTGTTACTAATGTGTAAAAAACTGTCAATAAACTTGATAAAATAGAGGAAGGGAAACTATTTCATGAGTTTAATAAAGTATCATGGCATATTTTATGAGTTTAATAAAGTATCATGGAATATTATTTTACCTACCAACAATTACAACTTCTGTCTGAACAATAACTGGACGATGCTGCACCACAGTCACACCACCTGACGCCATCCTGTCACGTGACCTTGTAGCCTTGATCTCAGTCTCAATGGTTTCTTTTTTTTCTGAAGTACGATTTGTGACAGGGATTGATGGGAACTTCAATTTCTTCTATTTGTTCAGAACGTTACCTCCATGCCAAAGCAAAATCTGTGGAGAAGAACAGATGATGATGATGATAGTCACAGGATCTGAAGAACAGGTGCACATATTATGCAGTGCATTCTCACTGACATCTTCTAACACATAAGACACAGACAAGATTCCTCCACTCAGACCTGTCCTTGGCCAGCCACTATGTTTTCACATCCAGCTTTCTGCAGTAATTCTCCATGTCTCATTGACTTAGTTCTCTCCATGTCTCACTGACTTAGCTCTCTCTGCATCTCAATGACTTAGCTCTATCCAAATGTCACCGTCTCTGCTCTCTTCAAATTTCATTGTCTCTCCTCTTTCCAAGTGTCATTGTGTCTTCTCTCTCCAAGTGTCATTGTGTCTTCTCTCTCCAAGTGTCATTGGCTCTGCTCTCTCCAAGTGTCATTGTCTCTTCTCTCTTCAAGTGTCATTGACTCTGCTCTCTCCAAGGTGTCATTGTGTCTTCTCTCTCCAAGTGTCACTGTGTCTTCTCTCTTCAAGTGTCATTGGCTCTGCTTTCACCAAATTTCATTGTCTCTCCTCTTTCCAAGTGTCACTGTCTCTCCTATTTCCAAGTGTCATTGTCTCTCCTAAGTTTCATTGTCTTTTCTCTCTCCAAGTGTCATTGACCCTCCGCTCTCCATGCGTCATTGTCTCTTCTCTCTCCAAGTGTCATTGTCCCTCCTAAGTTTCATTGTCTTTTCTCTCTCCAAGTGTCACCGACTCTCCTCTCTCCAAGTTTCACTGACTCTTCTCTCTCCAAGTGTCATTGACTCTCCTCTCTCCTAGTGTCATTGGCTCTGCTCTCTCCAAGTGTCATTGACTCTGCTCTCTCCAAGTGTCATTGTCTCTCCTAAGTTTCATTGTCTCTCCTCTCCCCAAGTGTCATTGACTCTTCTCTCTCCAAGTGTCATTGACTCTGCCCTCTCCAAGTGTCATTGTCTCTCTTAAGTGTCATTGTCTCTCTTCTCCCCAAGTGTCATTGACTCTGCTCTCTCCAAATGTCATTGTCTCTTCTCTCTCCAAGTGTCATTGATTCTGCTCTCTGCAAGTGTCATTGTGTCTTCTCTCTACACATGTCATTGACTCTGCTCTCTCCAAGTGTCATTGTCTCTCCTAAGTTTCATTGTCTCCTCTCTCTCCAAGTGTCATTGACTATGCTCTCTCCAAGTGTTACTGTCTCTCCTCTCTCCTAGTGTCATTGTCTCCTCTCTCCAAGTGTCACTGACTCTCTTACGTGTCATTGTCTCTCTTCTCTCCAAGTGTCATTGACTCTCCTCTCTCCAAGCGTCATTATCTCTTCTCTCTCCAAGTGTCATTGACTCTCCTCTCTCCAAGCATCATTGTCTCTCTTCTCTCCAAGTGTCATTGACTCTCTTCTTTCTAAGCGTCACTGTCTCTTCTCTCTCCAAGCGTCATTGTCTCTCCTCTCCCCAAGTGTCACTGACTCTCCTCTCTCCAAGTGTCAATGTCTCTCCTAAGTTCCAATGACTCTGATCTCTCCAAGTGTCATTGTCTCTTCTCTCTCCAAGTGTCATTGACTCTCCTAAGTGTCATTGTCTCTCCTCTCTCCAAGTGTCATTGACTCTCTTATCATTGTCTCTCCTCTCTCCAAGTATCATTGTCTCTCCTAATTGTCATTATCTCTCCTCTCTCCAAGTGTCATTGACTCTGCTCTCTCCAAATGTCATTGTTTCTCCTCTCCAAATGCCATTGTCTCTACTCTCTCCAACTGTCACTGACTCTCCTTTCTCCAAGCGTCACCGACTCTCTTCTCTTGGGTATCACTGACTTTTTTCTCTCCAAGTCTTTTCTCCCAAAGATCCACGACTCTCCTCCCTTCTCTGACCTAGAAGCCACAAATTAGAGCAACATGATAGTGATGCTGCCCCACAGAGCATGCACCTGCCATTTCTGTGAAAATACCACATTAGCAGCCACATGCAGGTTGTCACTATGTACTGCTGTACAGGGGTTTTATCACTTTTCCTAGAAAAAAAAAAACAGAACATGGGGAAACTTTATTATGACTACTCTATAGATGAAACCCACAATCTGTTGGCAGATGATGTGGCGAAGATCGTGCAACTTAGGTATCACATCGAACAAAACAGCGAAGCGCGGACATGCCTTACATATAAGAAGCACGCCTAAAAGAAAGCTTCTAAATAGGCTCCACGGTCCAAAGGAACAAAATAAAATCCCTACGCCGCTGATAAACCGCATGAATCCCGATTGCAGCACGGTAAGGACGGACAGGGTCTTGCCCAAGATGATAGTCACACGATCAGTAAAATATAGGGAGAGTTACCAGCTCACCATGGGAAAACAGCTTTAAATAAGGATTCACATTGTACAGTTTACAGTAAGTCTGTGAGTCCAGAGTCGACCTAGCAGGCAACCTACAGAGGAGCAACCTGGGGTTCACGTTCACGCAAACCGCATTCAGATATCAGCTGACCCGGCCAATCATCCTGTAAGGAGGCCGCGTGCGCCACGCTACAGCCTCTCGCGATTGGCTGGTGGAGCCGCATGCCTCTCTACTGTAAACACTCTGAAAATCTGCCCTAACAAACCGGTAACAGCAATACGCTCATAAAATGTAAAAAGTCAGTGTAAGAACGTGTTAGAAATTATCTACATTTTTGTTTATTAAAATCTTATGTCCACTCAGTCTTGGTCACGCTGTGATCGTATGTTTGGCTGAAGCACATTCTGAGCAAACTGATCAAGAACAGAATATTCTGAATGTGTACATTATCTAGGACATTTATTAAGTTTCGGGTTTTTTCTTAAGATTCCAGTTTCGACTTTTTTTTTAATGCATGAATTAAAAGTTGTATGATGTGCTTTTTCTTAAGATTCCAGTTTCGACTTTCTGTATGCATGAATTAAAAGTTGTATGATGTATCTGACGCAATGGCAGAGTGTGTGAACAGAGACCAAAAAAGTTGCAAGGTCATACCTCGACTCGTGTAACTTGTGTGTGTGTGTTGGGGGGCGGCGGGGTCAAATTTTCATTTCCTCTCCCGTCATTTTTTAAAGGCTTCACCTAGTTCCTAAAATTTAACTGAACACACAAAAATACATTTCTCGGCAGGCCAAGTTTAACTGCTTATTGGGGAAACTTGTACTTGAAGTGAGCACAATCTTACAGACTGAAACAATCATGCAACGCTTCGTATATATACGTTTCTGCTCCTTGCCTCATTCTGTCAAGCAATCATCATCATCAGGTGCCGTGCCAGAAAGGAGTTTGCAGCTGTGCTTCTTAAAAAATCTCGGTTCTTGATATATTCCACAAGCTCACTTGCTGCCTTTTTATTGTGCCATCTCGTTAGACTGTCCTTTATTTTGTCTCTTGGTCTTCCTCTGTCTTTTTTCTTGGTCTTCCTCTTTCTTTTTTTTCCTTCTGTCTTTTTATTGGTCTTCCTCTGTCTCTTTTCTTTGTCTTCCTCTGTCTTTTATATTGGTCTTCTTCTGTCTTTTTTTCTTTGTCTTCCTGTGTCTTTTTTCTTGGCCTTCCTCTTTCTTGGTCTTCTTCTGTCTTTTTTCTTGGTCTTCCTCTGTCTTTTTTCTCATTTATCTTTCCTGTGAAGTTTTCAAGCCCTCTCCATCTCATTTTATGTCCAATGAATGATGACTGTCAATTTTTTATAGACTTAGATTCCTTTCTACATATGCTTTTGTCAGAACTTCCCTGTTTGTCATCTTAGCTGTCCATGGTGGTCTTAACACTGTTCTAAGAAATCACATCTTTGTTGCATCTAGTGATCTTAACACTGTTCTAAGAAATCACATCTTTGTTGTGTCTAGTGATCTTAACACTGTTCTAAGAAATCATATCTTTGTTGCATCTAGTGATCTTAACACTGTTCTAAGAAATCACATCTTTGTTGTGTCTAGTGATCTTAACACTGTTCTAAGAAATCACATCTTTGTTGCATCTAGTGATCTTAACACTGTTCTAAGAAATCACATCTTTGTTGCATCTAGTGATCTTAACACTGTTCTAAGAAATCACATCTTTGTTGCATCTAGTGATCTTAACACTGTTCTAAGAAATCATATCTTTGTTGCATCTAGTGATCATCGCACTGATCTGCTGATTGTCCATGACTCACTCCTACAGAGTAGGATAGCTCAGTGTAGCATTTCTGAACTCTCTTTCTGATGTATGGTGATACAGATGCATTAAACAAGATGTTTGTCACTTGTTGGAAAGATGTTTGTCACTTGTTGGAAGATGTTTTCACTTGTTGGAAAGATGTTTGTCACTTGTTGGAAGATGTTTGTCACTTGTTGGAAAGATGTTTTTCACTTGTTGGAAAATGCTTATCACTTGTTGGAAGATGCCTGTCACTTGTTGGAAGATGTTTGTCACTTGCTGGAAAGATGTTTGTCACTTGTTGAAAGATGTTTGTCACTTGTTGGAAAGATGTGTTTGGCTTGACATGTTCTATTTTTGGTTTCAGAGATGCATATCTCGTGTGATGTTACTCAAGGGCCCTGATATTTAAATCTGTGCACTTGTTTGAAGGTTGTTCCTTGTATCTTAACATTGGGTGTAGGTGGGTTCTTCTTTCCAGATGTGACCGCTGTTTCTCTGTTTTCTTGCGTGTAGGTGGGTTCTTCTTTCCAGATGTGACCGCTGTTTCTCTGTTTTCTTGCGTGTAGGTGGGTTCTTCTTTCCAGATGTGACCGCTGTTTCTCTGTTTTCTTGCGTGTAGGTGGGTTCTTCTTTCCAGATGTGACCGCTGTTTCTCTGTTTTCTTGCATGTAGGTGGGTTCTTCTTTCCAGATGTGGCCGCTGTTTCTCTGTTTTCTTGCGTGTAGGTGGGTTCTTCTTTCCAGATGTGACCGCTGTTTCTCTGTCTTCTTGCGTGTAGGTGGGTTCTTCTTACGAGATGTGACCGCTGTTTCTCTGTTTTCTTGCTTTTTTTTTTACGGCGAGACCTTGTCGTACCCCGCTCAGATTAATAAGCGTCCCGTATTATGTGTCCTGACGAAAATAATGAATACCAAAATGGAACAAAGCTTAGAATATGAACTGAAGTACGGGAAGAATTCTCAGAAGGAACTGGCGAAAGACTTGCCAAATGGATAGCGCCTCTGAACAATGGCCCTGCTTCATCTGATGTGACAGTGAAAGTCACAATAAAAGGCAAGGGATGCAAGTGCATATGTCACATGAAAGACACAGTAAGATCTGTCACATCACAGACACAGTTACAGTTGTCACATCAAAGACACATTTGCGTTTGTCACATCAAAGACACATTTGCGTTTGTCACATCAAAGACACATTTGCGTTTGTCACATCAAAGACACATTTGCGTTTGTCACATCAAAGACACATTTGCGTTTGTCACATCGAAGACAGTTACATCTGTCACATAAAATACACATTTGCGTTTGTCACATCAAAGACACAGTTACATCTGTCACATCAAAGACACAGTAAGATCTGTCACATCAAAGACACAGTTACATTTGTCACATCAAAGTCACAGTTACATCTGTCACATCAAAGACACAGTAAGATCTGTCACATCAAAGACACAGTAAGATTTGTCACATCAAAGACACAGTTACATCTATCACATCAAAGACACAGTAAGATCTGTCACATCAAAGACACAGTAAGATCTGTTACATCAAAGGCACAGTAAGATCTGTCACATCAAAGACACAGTAAGATCTGTCACATCAAAGACACAGTAAGATCTGTCACATCAAATACACAGTTACATCTGTCACATCAAAGGCACAGTAAGATCTGTCACATTCAATCATGTGCCTATCACAGATGATTCATGGCCGACAGTTTGTGTTATAATACAAGCCTTGCTGGTATTTTCAGTCTTTAACAAACATTTCGGTTCCTTTATTAACACTTCAGTTCTGTTATTAACACTTTGGTTCTATTATTAACTCTTTGGTTCTGTTACTAACACTTCAGTTCTTTATTAACACTTCGGTTATGTTATTAACACTTCTGTTCCTTTATTAACACTTTGGTTCCTTTATTAATACTTCGGTTCCTTTATTAACACCACTGCTTTTTAATAAACATCTCATTATTCTTGAGAAACTCCTCACACCAAGTCTTACTATCAGCTACCTCACACCAAGTCTTATTATCAGCTACCTCATACCAAGTCTTACTATCAGCTACCTCATACCAAGTCTTACTGTTAACTAAGGAAATGACCTGTCCGAGCAGTAATAACTGTCAGTTATTTGTGAATAAGTCAGACTGACCAAATAACTGATCAAACAAAATGATATAACTTCCTGTACTGCTGAATAAGATTAAACTAATATTTCGTATTGTTAGGAAACCTGGCCCAGATGTACTTCATGTGTGAGCATCTAGTTCAGGTGGGAGCTATCTTCATGTGTGAGCATCTAGTTCAGGTGGGAGCTATCTTCATGTGTGAGCATCTAGTTCAGGTGGGAGCTATCTTCATGTGTGAGCATCTAGTTCAGGTGGGAGCTATCATCATGTGTGAGCACCTAGTTCAGGTGGGAGCTATCTTCATGTGTGAGCGTCTAGTTCAGGTGGGAGCTATCATCATGTGTGAGCATCTAGTTCAGGTGGGAGCTATCTTCATGTGTGAGCATCTAGTTCAGGTGGGAGCTATCTTCATGTGTGAGTATCTAGTTCAGGTGGGAGCTATCTTCATGTGTGAGTATCTAGTTCAGGTGGGAGCTATCATCATGTGTGAGCATCTAGTTCAGGTGGGAGCTATCTTCATGTGTGAGCATCTAGTTCAGGTGGGAGCTATCTTCATGTGTGAGTATCTAGTTCAGGTGGGAGCTATCTTCATGTGTGAGTATCTAGTTCAGGTGGGAGCTATCATCATGTGTGAGCATCTAGTTCAGGTGGGAGCTATCTTCATGTGTGAGCATCTAGTTCAGGTGGGAGCTATCTTCATGTGTGAGCATCTAGTTCAGGTGGGAGCTATCTTCATGTGTGAGTATCTAGTTCAGGTGGGAGCTATCTTCATGTGTGAGTATCTAGTTCAGGTGGGAGGTATCTTGAATCTTTATTCCTACTTTTATGCCGTGCTTAATTTGATACAACTAACATCACTGCTGTATCTAGACCAACAAGCAGCAGTAAGAATAAATGGTGAAACAACAACTTGGTTTGACATAAAACAAAGGGTCCGTCAGGGGTGCATATTGTCACCCTACTTATTTAACTTGTATACTGAAAATATAGAGAAGATGTAGACAAAGAATATTACGATGCCATAACAATAGGAGGTTATGAAGTACCAGAGATTAGATATGACGATGACATAGTATTACTGTCATAACACAAAAAGGAATGGAAAAACTAATTATGTCAGTCCTTAAGAACAGCGAAGAGCAAAACCTCTATCTTAATGTGAAGATAACTAAATTGATGACAAATGACAAAACAAACAAGGCAGCTGAAATATGTATCAATGAGGAAAAACTGGAAGAAGTGGAGAGTTCTGAATATCTTGGATCACTACTAACTAATAATGGAGATATAATTAGGGAAATTAAAAGGATGACATCTATTGCTCTTCAGAAAATAAAACAAATAAAGAATCTGTGGAGAGGAGCAGACAGAACTACAGAAATAAGATTTTTAAGGGCATGCATCTTTCCCATCGCAACATATGCCTGTGAGACTTGGACACTTAACAAAACAGCTGAGAAACACATAAATGCCTTTGAATGTAAATGCTACAGAAGAGTTCTTCAGATATCATGGACACAAAAAATAACAAATATATCCATACTACAAGAGCATAATATTGAAGAAGGCTGGCTAGTAAAGAGGATTAAGAAAGAAAACTTAAATATTTTGGACACATTAAACGTCATGATAATCTAGAGAAGACCGTCTTGGAAGAGTACATAATGGGAAAAAGAAAAAGAGGAAGACCAAGGCTAAGATGGCTGCAAGACATCGATGATGATCTGCAAATGGATGCATCAGCAGCAGGCCATCTTGCTCACAACCGAGAGGCCTACAGGAGAGTTGTTAGGGAGGCAGAGAGAGGCCTACAGGAGAGCTGTTAGGGAGGCAGAGAGAGGCCTACAGGAGAGCTGTTAGGGAGGCAGAGAGAGGCCTACAGGAGAGCTGTTAGGGAGGCAGAGAGAGGCCTACAGGAGAGCTGTTAGGGAGGCAGAGAGAGGCCTACAGGAGAGCTGTTAGGGAAGCAGAGAGAGGCCTACAGGAGAGCTGTTAGGGAGGCAGAGAGAGGCCTACAGGAGAGTTGTTAGGGAGGCAGAGAGAGGCCTACAGGAGAGCTGTTAGGGAGGCAGAGAGAGGCCTACAGGAGAGCTGCTAGGGAGGCAAAGTCCTACAAGGGACATGCAAATGAATGAATGTCGTGCTTGAGAACTGCACGGCGTACCCGTCCCATTTCTTGACCCAGGGCTTGCTGATCCCCGTCCCATTTCTTGGCCCAGGGCTTGGTGATCCCTGTCCCATTTCTTGACCCAGAGCTTGCTGATCCCTGTCCCACCTCTCTGATAAAACCTCTCCACCTTCCCCTTGTAACAGGTTTATCCTAGCTAACGGTGTAGGGATCATTACAGACCCCAGGGTGGTGGAGTCTGCCAAAGCAGCTTTTTCTCTTCCCCGCTTTCTAGATACACTCCTAGCCTACGATGTAGCTCATCAGTTTCTCCGCATATGGTGTACGGAAAATCCTGCCTGCTACCCTAGGAAGATAGACCAATGACTAGGCTCTCTCTCTCTCTCTCTCTCTCTCTCTCTCTCTCTCTCTTAAGTTTAGAAGAAGATTACGAAGCTGACAGATGTCGATGGGGAGAGAGAGAGAGAGAGAGATCCTATTATTTCAACAGGCAAAAAAGAAAGAAAGAAATAAAAAAAGAAAGAAAGAAAGAAAAAAGAAAGAAAGGACACTAAGAGAGACCTGATGAAATTCATCAAAGATCGCCATCTATAGTCAGGAACGATTGTTCGTGATGATGATGATGATGATGATGATGATGATCTATTGCCATACAGAGTCAAGAAAAGAGAAGAAAAGTATTTTTACATAAAAACCTTTCAGGCCAAGCAAGCAACATCAGCTTTTGATATTCTAGTCTTAGTTTAAGAAATAAATAAATATTTGTTCTTCAGATTTATCCTTCCTGTTGGGTTAAAAGGGGGTATATGTACCCCGGTCATCCCATGCCACGAACAACCACCACCATGCAGGATAAAAACTACATGCCCCTACAAAATATAGCTCACAGTTCACTTGACACTATCTCTCGTGTGTGAGCAGACCACACGGTCATGTAGCAATGCGCACACAGTTTCTATAATCAATTTTACATGTTACTTATTTCCTAGAAAACATTTACGTATTACATTACTCGAAGGCCACGTTTTGCGGTTTACTCGTTTTACATGTAACGTTTAACAGCTGCTGCGACTAATTTTACAACATATTACAACTTTTAGAAAACGTTTTACAAATAAACAATTCTGGAACACATTTTACAAGTAAGCAGAATTCTGGAACACATTTTACAAGTAAACAGAATTTTGGAACACATTTTACAAGTAAACAGAATTCTGGAACACATTTTACAAGTAAACAGAATTCTGGAACACATTTTAAAAGTAAACAGAATTCTGGAACACATTTTACAAGTAAACAGAGTTCTGGAGCCCATTTTACAAGTAAACAGAATTCTGGAACACATTTTACAAGTAAACAGAATTCTGGAACCCATTTTATAAGTAAACAGAATTCTGGAACACATTTTACAAGTAAACAGAATTCTGGAACCCATTTTACAAGTAAGCAGAATTCTGGAACACATTTTACAAGTAAACAGAATTCTGGAACACATTTTACAAGTAAACAGAATTCTGGAACCCATTTTATAAGTAAACAGAATTCTGGAACACATTTTACAAGTAAACAGAATTCTGGAACCCATTTTACAAGTAAGCAGAATTCTGGAACACATTTTACAAGTAAACAGAATTCTGGAACACATTTTACAAGTAAACAGAATTCTGGAACACATTTTACAAGTAAGCAGAATTCTGGAACACATTTTACAGCCTTCTGAACTCTCAGTTTACATTGTATACTGAAACTTACTAAACAGCGACAATTAAAACGTAAGCTCTAAAACTATATGTACTTTTCACCAAAAATGCAAGCCTGCCATACTTGTTTGTGAAAAAAAAAGACAGGATCTGTACAAAAGATATTCACTTAAATCGCACGGAGCAGATATAGTCACACGCGCGTGAGCACGATATTGATAAAACCGAGGATGAATCAGCTAGGAGAACAAGTGCTAGCGGTTTCTAATTTATTTATTTATTTTGTAAAAAAAAAACAACTCACTCACTCACTCACTCACTCACTCACTCACTCACTCACTCACTCACTCACTCACTCACTCATTCACTCATTCACTCACTCACTCACTCACTCACTCACTCACTCATTCACTCACTCACTCACTCGCTCTATTAACAGGAATAAAAGATAGCCCAGTTGATAATGCATTGCTCTCTCATGCCCAGTTTCTCGTCCAACAGGAACCCGTAGCTACTTTTACAGTTCTTTTTTTTTCCCTCACATCTTTACATTTTGTAAACATACAAGTATATTGTTGTAGCACATTAGTTACACAAACATTTGTGATTGTAAAAATTTCAGCATAAACATTTATGCGTCTAACAATTTCAGTATAAACATTTGTGACTGTAACAATTTCAGAATTATCTTTGTTACTGTTTTCATCTTTCAGTAGGATTTTCCACATCTGTGGTTTTGTTTTGTTTTGTTTTTGTATTTAGTTGTTTTGTTTTGTCTTGTTTTTGTATGTCATTGCTTTGTTTTGTCTTGTTTTGTATTTCTTTGTTTTGTCTTGTTGTGTACTTCTTTGTTTTGGTTTGCTTTTACAAGCTGGAGCATTGTCTTGTCTTATTTCTTTGTTTTGTTTTGTCTTGTATTTCATTGTTTTGTTTTGTCTTGTTTTTGTATTTCATTCCTTTGTTTTGTCTTGTTTTGTATTTCTTTGTTTTGTCTTGTTTTGTATTTCTTTGTTTTGTTTTGCTTTTGTAAGCTGAAATTTTGTCTTGTCTTATTTCTTTGTTTTGTTTTGTCTTGCTTTGTATTTCTTTGTTTTGTTTTGCTTTTATAAGCTGAAACTTTGCCTTGTCTTGTCTTCTTCCTCTTATACTTTTCGGTGCTGAGGGGAGAAGTAGGCGTCTCGGTATGGCTCGACGAATTACTTCATATAATCTTTAGTACAAGCACTAGAGACAGGAAAACAAAGTTTTGGCCAGGCCGGCCTACACCACTGTCTTCATGGCAGTCCGAGCAAGACCACAATCTGCCCTAGCAAGGAAAGCTGCTGAAGTCCGAGCAAGACCACAATCTGCCCTAGCAAGGAAAGCTGCTGAAGTCCGAGCAAGACCACAATCTGCCCTAGCAAGGAAAGCTGCTGAAGTCCGAGCAAGACCACAATCTGCCCTAGCAAGGAAAGCTGCTGAAGTCCGAGCAAGACCACAGTCTGCCCTAGCAAGGAAAGGTGTTGAAGTCGGAGGTACCCAGCCAGAAGGCGCATCACAAAAAATCAAGGTGCCAGGCATAATTGAAAATGTGCGTACGAAGAAGAAGAATACATAAAATTGGAATTAAACCTTTTGTTACATGAATGTAAAAATTATTCAACTTCTGGTTGCAACCCGCAGGGAGAGGGGGAGAGAGAGGGGGAGAGAGAGAGAGAGAAAGAAAGAGAGAGAGAGAAGGGGGAGAAAGAGAGAAGGGGGAGAGAGAGAGAAATAACACTCCTACTTATATAAAATTACTAACCTACCTTGTGTGATACAAGAAAACAAAACCAAAAGTCTGTATCTTGCTTGTCCACCAAGTAAACCTCGTGTATTCACTTCTTGTCTTACAGCAGAATCTCATAAGTTCACTACTCGTCCAACGGCAGAGCCATGAACTCACTACTTATCTAACAGCCAAGTCCCAAGAACTCACTACTTAAGCCAAATCCCATGAACTCACTGCTTAAGCTACTTAAGTGAACTCACTGCTCGTTCTGCAAGATCGGAAAATGAGAATAAACTGTCCTGGTGGGCCGGCGAATTGGATTTTGATATATTTACTGCACTTGGCCTATTTTCCGCCGTCCTTGACGTACTGAACCGAGGGCCTTCTCACTTATATCGGTGACCTGATATATTAGGATGAGAGGTGGGAGGGGGAGGGGAGAGACTGGTCTTAAATACGCTTTGCCAGTAAAAGAAACAACTTCCTAGCTCATCTCTGTTGTTGAGAACATTCCCGTGTCTTCAGCAACGGTTCTCAAGCTGTGGAACAAGGGGAGGGGGTGTCTACCAGCCCATAATAGGGGTCTACTAGCCCACAGTGGTGGTCTACTGGCCCATAATGGTGGTCTACTAACCCATAATGGTGGTCTACTAGCCCAGAATAGGGGTCTACTAGCCTATAAATGATCGGTATCATATTTGTAGTTATAAATGGATGTGACAAATATGATGATAACAACAACGCAGAAGAAAATAACAGCATCAATAACAAATTTGTTGTTGTTGAGAAAATGACGTGTTCCGTTATTTTTAAGACAGTTCAGATTTGGAAAATTTTCTATTGAAACAGTTTCGTTTCAGGTTTTCTCTTTGTGCTGTCATCTAGTCCTAGGATTAGAGTGGGCTGTCATTTAGTCCTAGGATTAGAATGGGCTGTCATCTAGTCCTAGGATTAGAGTGGGCTGTCATCTAGTCCTAGGATTAGAATGGGCTGTCATCTAGTCCTAGGATTAGAGTGGGCTGTCATCTAGACCTAGGATTAGAATGGGCTGTCATCTAGTCCTAGGATTAGAGTGGGCTGTCATCTAGTCCTAGGATTAGAGCGGGCTATCATCTAGACCTAGGATTAGAGTGGACTGTCGTCTAGTCCTAGGATTAGAGTGGGCTGTCATCTAGTCCTAGGATTAGAGTGGGCTGTCATCTAGTCCTAGGATTAGAGTGGGCTGTCATCTAGTCCTAGGATTAGAGTGGGCTGTCGTCTAGTCCTAGGATTAGAGTGGGCTGTCGTCTAGTCCTAGGATTAGAGTGGGCTGTCATCTAGTCCTAGGATTAGAGTGGGCTGTCATCTAGTCCTAGGATTAGAGTGGGCTGTCGTCTAGTCCTAGGATTAGAGTGGGCTGTCATCTAGTAGTAGGATTAGAGTGGGCTGTCATCTAGTCCTAGGATTAGAGTGGGCTATCATCTAGACCTAGGATTAGAGTGGGCTGTCATCTAGACCTAGGATTAGAGTGGGCTGTCATCTAGTGAGGAAATGACTAGGTTTGCATTTTTTTTGACTGATGCGACATTTAGACAAGTTTATCAGTGGCATCAAATCAAGAGCTGACCTTGGCCTCATTTAAATGTGGTTATAGAGATCCTTAGTACAAGCTGCGTCTGGCTGTGTAACCATGTAGACTTGGTCCCTGTGGTGGACTCTGCCGAGAAACTCGTTTCTGGGTCCAAGTGAGTCCCTCTAACGCGTTACTATTCGATACTCACTTCACCATCATCATAGCACACACTTCACCATCATCATCACAGCACATACTTCACCATCATCATAGCACACACTTCAACATCATCATAGCACACACTTCAGCATCATCACATCACACACTTCACCACTATCACATCACACACTTCATCATCATCACAGCACACACTTCACCATCATCACATCACACACTTCACCACCATCACATCACACACTTCATCATCATCACAGCACACACTTCACCATCATCACAGCACACACTTCAACATCATCACAGCACACACTTCACCATCATCACAGCACACACTTCAACATCATCACAGCACACACTTCACCATCATCACAGCACACACTTCAACATCATCACAGCACACACTTCACCATCATCACAGCACACACTTCAACATCATCACAGCACACACTTCAACATCATCACAGCACACACTTCAACATCATCACAGCACACACTTCACCATCATCACAGCACACATTTCAACACCATCACAGCACACACTTCAACATCATCACAGCACACACTTCAACATTGTCACCGCACACACTTCAACATCATCATAACATCGACTTCAACATCATCACAACATCGATTTCAGCGTCATTGTAACATCGACTTCAACATCATTACAGCACGGACTTTAACATCATCACAATATCGACTTCAGAGAACACGAGAAGAGAACAGAAATATCACTTCTTTGAGGCTATCTTCAGACGACGTGAAGAGAGCAGGAAGTGAAAGCAACAGAAGATAAGAGTTGTGAAAATAGCACATTTCAGAAGTTTGTGTTTTACCGTGAAGTGAGAGAAGTTTATTGCTGGTGATTTACTGTGAAGTGAGAGAAGTTTATTGCTGGTAATTTACTGTGAAGTGAGAGAAGTTTATTGCTGGTAATTTACTGTGAAGTGAGAGAAGTTTATTGCTGGTGATTTACTGTGAAGTGAGAGAAGTTTATTGCTGGTAATTTACTGTGAAGTGAGAGAAGTTTATTGCTGGTAATTTACTGTGAAGTGAGAGAAGTTTATTGCTGGTGATTTACTGTGAAGTGAGAGAAGTTTATTGCTGGTAATTTACTGTGAAGTGAGAGAAGTTTATTGGTGGTGATTTACTGTGAAGTGAGAGAAGTTTACTGCTGGTGATTTACTGTGAAGTGAGAGAAGTTTATTAGTGGTAATTTACTGTGAAGTGAGAGAAGTTTATTGCTGGTAATTTACTGTGAAGTGAGAGAAGTTTACTGCTGGTGATTTACTGTGAAGTGAGAGAAGTTTACTGCTGGTGATTTACTGTGAAGTGAGAGAAGTTTACTGCTGGTGATTTACTGTGAAGTCTAAGACGTTTATTGCTGGTGATTTACTGTGAAGTCTAAGAAGTTTATTGCTGGTGATTTACTGTGAAGTGAGAGAAGTTTATTAGTGGTAATTTACTGTGAAGTGAGAGAAGTTTATTAGTGGTAATTTACTGTGAAGTCTAAGACGTTTATTGCTGGTGATTTACTGTGAAGTCTAAGAAGTTTATTGCTGGTGATTTACTGTGAAGTGAGAGAAGTTTATTAGTGGTAATTTACTGTGAAGTGAGAGAAGTTTATTAGTGGTAATTTACTGTGAAGTGGGAGAAGTTTATTGGTGGTAATTTACTGTGAAGTGAGAGAAGTTTATTGGTGGTGATTTACTGTGAAGTGAGAGAAGTTTACTGCTGGTGATTTACTGTGAAGTGAGAGAAGTTTATTGCTGGTGGTTTACTGTGAAGTCTAAGACGTTTATTGGTGGTGATTTACTGTGAAGTGAGAGAAGTTTATTGGTGGTGATTTACTGTGAAGTGAAAGAAGTTTATTGGTGGTGATTTACTGTGAAGTGAAAGAAGTTTATTGGTGGTGATTTACTGTGAAGTGGGAGAAGTTTATTACTGGTGATTTACTTGAAAGTAGAGGAAGGAGAGTTGCTGTCTTTCTGCTCTTGGCTCTGAATGAAACGACAAAACATCAGATGTACATGGTTGTGCTCTGAGAATAATGTAATTAAATTTTTTTCTGGGAAAGTTTTGTTATAATTTGAATCTTGAACCTAGGAATTAGTGTCAGTGTACTGGGAGCACAGCCATATATGCTAATGATATAATATGCTAGTGTTATAAGATGCTAATGTTATAATATGTAATGTTATAACTATGTTTGGAAGCTTTTCTTTTGCCTTGAGCGTTTTTTTATGTTTGAACTCTGACACTCACAAACTATTTACATTTTACTATTTATTTGCAAGCTTAATCATGATTGTCATTAGATCACAATTTAATCATGATTGTCATTAGATCACAATTTAATCATGATTGTCATTAGATCACAATTTAATCATGATTGTCATTAGATCATAATTTAATCATGATTGTCATTAGATCACAATTTAATCATGATTGTCATTAAAAGACGTTTTAATCATGGTTGTAATTAAATCAGAATTTAGTCATGATTGTCATTAAATCACAAAACCTTTGTGATAATAACACTTATGAGACTGAAAAAGTGTGACAACAAGTTATTAAATCTTCATGTAGAATCAAGTAATGACTGGATACTTAAAGTATTAACATTGACTAGAAGTTTTTCATCATTACAGAAGTTTGTTAGGATCAGTTTAATGCTGGTGAAAGTTATGTTCCTGCACACGCGGTTAATGATTTCATCAATCAAAGTATTTTTCTCTTTCTAGATTTTACTTTCACAGAATTTTTTACTAAACTCTTCACATTCACTTTGTCCTTGTCTTCTTGGCTGACAGAATCTTTTACTAAACTCTTCACATTCACTTTGTTCTTTTCTTCTTGGCTGACAGAATCTTTTACTAAACTCTTCACATTCACTTTGCCCTTGTCTTCTTAACTGACAGAATAGCTAGACTTGAAAGTCTTATTTCTGGCCTGACGCAGACAAAAAAGTCTTTCCCTGAGGACCTTCCCCCCTACCCCACAAATAGTGATTTACGACCTTGAACTAGTTCCCTGCCAGGTATAAATATTACAACAAAAGAGAAAGAAGAGAAGAAGAAATAAGATGGCTGGATGAACTAGCAGGTAAGTAAGCGGGAGGTGATCAGAGTCGCGCAGGTAGCGCACTTTAACATTCTCCTCATTATGCAAGCAAGCGCGCTTACACACATACACACAAACGTACAACCACAAACATACATACACACATATACACACGTATACAAACATTCTCAGTCATTTTTCATGTCCCTTGGGGAACTTTGCCTCCCTAACAGCTGTCCTGTAGGCCTCTCGGTTGTGAGCAAGATGGCCTGCTGCTAATGCGTCCATTCGCAGATCATCAACGATATCCTGCAGCCATCTTCGCCTTGGTCTTCCTCTCTTTCTTTCTCCCATTATGTAGCCTTCCAAGACCGTCTTCTCTAAATTATCATGACGTTTAATGTGTCCAAAATATTTAAGTTTTCTCTGTTTAATCCTCTTTACTAGCCAGCCTTCTTTAATATTAAGTTCTTGTACACAAACATCCACATATATACGTAGACGTGTCTATGTACGTGCTGGCTTGGTTGTCGCAAACAAGTTACGGCCGTGACCCAGAGATTCTTCTCTGAAGATCCTGAAATAGAAGAGGAAAAAATTCATACTGTAATCATCATCTTGTGCCATCTCCCAACGGAAGGTTGGCTGCAACGAATCTCCACTCTGTTCTGTTTCCTGTCTTCTTAGAACACTCAGCCAAGCTGGTCCCTGTCCATCTCTTGATGTTGTCCACCCATCTATGTCGCTGTCATCCTCTTGTTCTTTTCCCTTTGATCTTGTCCTCAAGAAGGGTCTTCAGTATAGTATTGTGCCTCTGGACATGCCCAAAGTATCTTAGCCGTCTTGTTTTTATGATTTACAATATTTCTCTTTTAACTTCTAGATGGTTTAGCTCTTCATTGTTTGTTTTCTTTTCTGTCCATGGCATATGCCCTATTCTTCTATATATCAAGATTTCAGGTGTCTTGATTCTCTTTTATCTTGTCTTATTGTCTTCTTTTCTGTCCATGACATATGCCCTATTCTTCTATATATCAAGATTTCAGGTGTCTTGATTCTCTTTTATCTTGTCTTATTGTTTTCTTTTCTGTCCATGGCATATACCCTATTCTTCTATAAAGATTTCAAGCGCCTCAGTTCTCTTTTCTGTTCATGGGACATGCCCTATTCTTCTATATATCCACATTTCCGCTGGAATAGTTTTTGTTTTCAACGCTCGACAAAACTATGTATTGTCTGATGTTCACATCTTTCTGTGTGTAACGCCCTACAAAGCTATACATTGTCTGATGTTCACATCTTTCTGTGTGTAACGCCCTACAAAGCTATACATTGTCTGATGTTCACATCTTTCTGTGTGTAACGCCCTACAAAGCTATACATTGTCTGATGTTCACATCTTTCTGTGTGTAACGCCCTACAAAACTATGTGTTGTCTGATGTTCACATCTTTCTGTGTGTAACGCCCTACAAAACTATGTGTTGTCTGATGTTCACATCTTTCAGTCATCTTCTCAAACTCTACAAAAGCCACACCCCCCCCCCCCCCGGTCCTTCCACGTTACACTTTTCTACAAAACGTTTTTTAAATGTGTCACCAGATACATAATTACAGGCTCTGTGTGTGTGTGCGTGTATGTGTGTGATAGAGAGAACGAACGAATGAACTTTATTATTCAAAATGTTAAGAATTGATCACGCAGGCCCGTCTACCGTTCTGCCCATCATAACGCAACTTTTATTCCGTCTCAGATATTCAGCATTTGTTACTGGACATAAAATACATGAACAAGAAAAAAAATTAATAAGTAAGTAATCACAAAACCCTTTCTTTCCATACACTCCACACTCTGCTTTATGTAACTACATGAAATAAACTTAATTATATTCTCACGTTCATTATAAACTAACAAGTTTATAGAGCAGCATTATAATAGATGACAGGTCAAGAAAAATATGGGCACTGACACCATATCCCTATGTGGCTCTAAAGGCATGAGAGGATTACCTTTACCTTTTACCTTTTTTTGAATATAATAGATGCAACAATCAAACCATACTTTAGATTAAACTAATTTAGACTTTGATAGCACATGCACCTCAACTTTTCATATACGCAAATACATTCAGATGAGACCCACATACCTGAGAGAGAGAGAGAGAGGAGAGAGAGAGAGAGAGAGAGAGAGAGGAATGCATCGCGATTCATTAGCATAAAAACTAGACAGGGGTCAAATGTCAGGGTCGATGTCCCAAAGTTCAGCCGTGAACCAGAAAACCGCACGTTTAGCGCGCATGCGCAGTGAAAGATCGCGGTAACTATGAGGAAAGTAGGCGGATCTTGAGCGATTGCTTGCGGTAACGAGGCGCCAGTTCGAGTCTCACTCATTGTTCTCACATAATCATAATTCACACTGATGTTACTTTTCTTCCTACATTACACTTCACATTTCATCCACCACAATGCTCGCTTTGCAGCCATTTCTTATTTGATAAGATACCACATTTAATGTTTTAAGGTGCTATCTTTCATGGCTGGCGCTTTGTGGGCGTGTTGTTCTCTGCAAGCTTTGGCAGACAATGAGAGCAAATTCATCTCTGACTCACGCCAACCCGGCAATGGGTTGTCACAAGATCAAGCCAAGCATCTGTTACATGCCGTTGTTATACACGCCAGGCAGGGGCAGAGAAATTACGTGGGACTTGGTGAGCATCATGCTTGTACATAAGGTCAACAATATCCATAATATGGATGAGTAATTTAGAATATTAACCTGGAGCATTCTTTATTGCATTATTACATAAATGTTGTTTTATCTGGTACCCTTCAAAGAATGGCGAGAAAAGTAATGAAAATGTGTTTTAACTTTCTCATATTAAATGTTGTCGTCTCTCTAGTACAGAATGAATAATTTTGAGAGTTTAACACCTGAAATAAAAATAACTTGACGTCAAGTTACCTTACAGACCCATCCTTTCCCATGGTAATTTTGTACAGGAAACAGTCTGACAAACAAACAAGCAAACCAACAATCAAACAGTCAAAAATTTACAAACAATCCGACAAACAAACTGACAAAGCAAGGCGTATTTTTCTTGTATGTTCGCGTTTCCTATTTCAGTTCTGTGTCACATACTGTGCGATCGCATGCAGACTGTGTGATAGCATACAGACAGTGCGATCGCATGCAGACTGTGTGATAGCATACAGACAGTGCGATCGCATGCAGACTGTATGATAGCATACAGACAGTGCGATCGCATGCAGACAGTGTGATAGCATACAGACAGTGCGATCGCATGCAGACAGTGTGATAGCATACAGACAGTGCGATCGCATGCAGACAGTGTGATAGCATACAGACAGTGCGATCGCATGCAGACTGTATGATAGCACGCATACTGTGTGATCGCACGCAGGCTATGTGATAGCAAGCAGACTGTGATAGCACGCAGACTATGTGATAGTTAGGAGACTGTGATAGCACCCAGACTGTGACAGCACGCATACTGTGTGATAGCACGCAGACTGTGTTATAGCACACAGGCTATGTGATAGCACTCAGACCGTGTGATCGCACGCAGACTATGTGATAGCACGCAGACCGTGTGATCGCACGCAGACTATGTGACAGCACGCAGGCTATGGGATAGCACGCAGACAATGTGATAGCACGGAGATTGTGAGATCGCACGCAGACTACGTGATAGTGCGGAGTTGTGTGATCGCACCCAGACTATGTGATAGCACCGAGACTGTGTGATCGCACCCAGACTATGTGATAGCACCGAGACTGTGTGATCGCACCCAGACGATGTACATACAGCATAAAGCACGAAGTAAAATGAGCAACAGATCAACAAAGTTATGTCTGGACGGACAGTACCAGAGGGAGAGGGTTGGCCTAGATGTGACATTATGTCACTGGAGAGAGTGACAGAGACAGCCGGGCAAACGGGGGCGGGGGGGGGGGAGAAGGGAAATGAAATCTATACTAAAGCCAGCGTTCGCCCAAAGGATTCACACTAGATGATGATGATGATGATGTTGATGATGATGATATGAAATGGTAAGGTTCAGGGTGAGAGAGTTTATCTTTATCTTTCCCTCTCTTTCTCACTTCGTCTCTCTCTTCCCCTCTCCGTTTCTCTCTTTCTCTCTTCCCCCTCTCTTTCTCTCTTCTCCCTCTCTCCCCCTCTCTTTCTCTCTTCCTCCTCTCTTTCTCTCTTCCCCCTCTCTCTTACCCCTCTCTTTCTCTCTTCCCCTTCTCTTTCTCTCTTCCCACTTCTCTTTCTCTCTTCCCCCTCTTTCTCTTCCCTCTCTTTCTCTCTTCCTCTTCTCTTTCTCTCTTTCTCTCTTTCTCTCTTCCCCTCTCTTTCTCTCTCCCCTCTCTTTCTCTTCCCCCTCTTTCTCTCTTCCCCCTCTTTCTCTTCCCCCTCTTTCTCTTCCCCTTCTCTTTCTCTCTTCTCCTCTCTTTCTCTCTTCCCCTATCTTTCTCTCTTCCCTCTCTTTCTCTCTTCCCCTCTCTTTCTCTCTTCCCCTTCTCTTTCTCTCTTCCCTTACCTTTCTCTCTTCTCCTTCTCTGTCTCTCTTCCCCTTCTCTTTCTCTCCCCCTCTCTTCCTCTCTCTTTCTCTTCCCCTTCTATTTCTCTCTACCCCTCTCTTTCTCTTTCTCTCTTCCCCTCTCTTTCTCTCTCCCCTCTCTTTCTCTTCCCCTTCCTTTTCTCTCTACCCCTTCTCTTTCTCTCTTCCCCTCTCTTTCTCTCTTCCCCCTCTCTTTCTCTTCCCCTCTCTTTCTTTCTTCCCCTCTCTTTCTTTCTTCCCCTCTCTTTCTCTCTTCCTCCTCTCTTTCTCTCCCCTCTCTTTCTCTCTTCCTCCTCTCTCTTGCCCCTCTCTTTCTCTCTTCCCCTCTCTTTCTCTCTTCCCCTCTCTCTTTTGCCCCTTTCTTTCTCTCTTCCCCCTCTCTCTCTTCCCCTCTCTCTCTCCCCCCTCTTTCTTCTTCCCCCTCTTTCTCTCTTCTCCCTCTCTCTCTTCCCCGTCTCTTTCTCTCTTCCCCTCTCTCTTCCCCCTCTCTCTCTTCCCCCCTCTGTCTCTCTCTCTCACACGCACACAGACACACTATTGTCCACACACTCATACACACACAGAACATCACACACTCTCTATATCGCTAGCTTCAGCAAAAGTCTGAACCAAGTTTCTAATAACCGTCTTGACAAGTACTTCAGCGCGGCCTGTAATCTTTAGAGTCCAGGTCTCTGTTATCAGCAATTTTTAAGTAAAGAAGGCCTGGATTTCGCCTTGTCATTCCAGGTCGGTCTCACCAGGTCACAAGTTTATCAACAAGTTATTTTTTTGCTGGAGATAAGGATAACAATGCTGCTTGAGTTATCTCCCCTCGTCAAACTTCACCCAATACTTTCCTCCCCTTCTCATTGCTCCCTGCTAAATAAGGTAGATCTTGTGTTTATACGCTGACAAACATACACTTACATACGAGTGGCACATACAGGGGAAGGAACATACAACAAAAGAAGACAATGCTCTGATTTATAACACATGCGGGGGTTTAGTGGTAGCAATGAAAAGTGCAAATGAATGTTCAAGGCATGGGAGAAAATAGTTTCCATCTTTGAAGAAGAACATGGAGCGGTACGATAAAAGTAAAGCAACTTTGAGATTCTGTAGCATGTTAAGTTTCCATCTTTGACTTTCTTAAAAGAAGAACATAGAACGGTAAGATAAAAGTAAAGCAACTCTGAGATTCTGTAGCATGTTAAGTTTCCATCTTTGACTTTCTTAAAAGAAGAACATAGAACGGTAAGATAAAAGTAAAGCAACTCTGAGATTCTGTAGCATGTTAAGTTTCCATCTTTGACTTTCTTAAAAGAAGAACATAGAACGGTAAGATAAAAGTAAAGCAACTCTGAGATTCTGTAGCGTGTTAAGTTTCCATCTTTGACTGTCTCAACAGAAGAACATGGAGTGGTAAGATAAAAGTAAAGCAACTCTGAGATTCTGTAGCGTGTTAAGTTTCCATCTTTGACTGTCCCAACAGAAGAACATGGAGTGGTAAGATAAAAGTAAAGCAACTCTGAGATTCTGTAGCGTGTTAAGTTTCCATCTTTGACTGTCCCAACAGAAGAACATAGAACGGTAAGATAAAAGTAAAGCAACTCTGAGATTCTGTAGCATGTTAAGTTTCCATCTTTGACTGTCTCAACAGAAGAACATGGACCAGTAAGATAAAAGTAAAGCAACTCTGAGATTCTGTAGCGTGTTAAGTTTCCATCTTTGACTGTCCCAACAGAAGAACATGGACCAGTAAGATAAAAGTAAAGCAACTCTGAGATTCTGTAGCGTGTTAAGTTTCCATCGACATGGCAACACTGAGCAGAAGATTAAGACGGATGGCTCGTTATCTCGAAAGGCGAACTTGTGGAGGGGAAGGAGGTCACGTGATACAGCAGAACAAAGATACACCCAAATCAGTAGTGGGGAAATCTTCCATCAACCACGAGATCTGGGAAGAGCTGGCGAAAGACCATGTCACACGCGGAACGACGTGTATCTTCTTTTGAGCAGGAAACGACGGCTAAAAGTAAAGAGGAAAGATACAATCTTAAAGAGATTAGACACAGTAAAACAAACATGGTATGTTGTTGCTATGATGGACAGTACTGACAGAATCAGACATTTGAGAGATTGATAGCTTCCACAAGAAGCTGACATTTATTTCAGATGTGTGGGTGGTGTGTGTGTGTGTGTGTGTGTATGTGTGTGTGTGTGTGTTTGGTTAGTTGGTGGGTTTCTAACACCATCATTCATTCATTCATTCATTTGCATGTCCCTTGTGGAACTTTGCCTCCCAAACAGCTCTCCTGTAGGCCTCTCGGTTGTGAGAAAGATGGCCTGCTGCTGATGCATCCACTTGCAGATCATCAACGATGTCTTGCAGCCATCCTCGTTTCTAAAACCATTACATAAATATATTGATGTCTTTTCTCCACTGGCAGCTTTTGTGCGGCAAATCTGATCAAGACCCTACATAGTTTAGTCATACTATACCAAGAAGAAATAAACCGGCATAGATCCAGTCAGCAAAATATGGGTCCATGTTTTGTCTTCTGGGGGTGAACATATGATCCAGTAGCTCTGTGGCTTGAAGTTACAACCATGATTATTATGTTTGCTGATATTAGCTTGAAGTTAAACCCATGATTATTATGTTTGCTGATATTTCCGTTCTTTCAGCTCTTTTCTTTCCTGCTCTGATGGATTCAGAGAGAGGCGTCACGCGCCATCTTGTTGTTGATGGTTCAACCATCTTACACTTTGATAATGTCATCACGCACTTATTTACATGTGTAAGAAAAAAGCTTTGATCTACTTTCGGCCTTGGACTAGAAAACCTACCCCGTCCTATGATTTAGGCCGTGCCTGTACTGGGGCGAGTAGGGGGCCCTGCCTGTTGTGTTGTTGCGTGCCCTTAGTTTCCTCTTAAAGAGATATCAGGCTGTTCTTAGACCAGTTACTAGTCCAGGGAACAGATAGATCACAAGTTCAAACAGTTATTTGTGAACAAGGACACGACATATTGACATATTCACGCTGACAGGCGTGGAATTCGGGAGAACAGAAACAGTTCATTTCTATAAAGGCGTTAACGAGAAGGTCAACGACAAAGTATATCTTTTCTTGAAGAATTCATCATCATCATTATCATCATCACAACTTAATAAACCAGTCACTTCTTAGATAAAAAAAAGACTTCAAGGTTATGATAATAACGCATTAGAAAGCCCACTCCATGTCCGATTCGATCTGCAGCCGAGACGGCGACAAGAAAAGTTATCTGAGCCTGCTTGATCACGATAAAGAAGGAGAACAAACAAGAGAAACAAAACTTCCAGGACATTAGTATCTCAGAGAGAAATGGCAAAATTTGACTACCTCAGATAGAAATGACAAAATTTGACTATATCAGAGAGAAATCATAAAATTATCTCAGAGAGTAATGGCAAAATCTGACTACCTCAGAGAGGAATGCGTTATAAACTATGAGCTGTACTTGTCCTTGAGGAAAAGCTGAAACTTGAAAACTGTGATGGCAGAGTTTTATCTCGTGGAGTCCAGGACTGAAGTCGCAAGCAAGGCAAAGCATGATTACCACAATTAATAAACGGCACTGAACACGAAAACAGGATTAACACAATCAATAAACGGCACTGAACACAAAAACAGGATTAACACAATCAATAAACGGCACTGAACACAAAAACAGGATAAGAACAAGGAAGTATGACACTGCAATGTATCTGAATGATTACCTTTATGTAGGTAAAAGCCTGATTCTAAGTTTGGTGGTCCTCGTACCTTGACCTAGTTTGGACTTAAAAAGAACTCGGTGACCGAGTAGTAATAGATGGACAAGTTGTGCCCATGGAGGCCCCTATGTTCTGGCAGGCCCCACACTTGGTCCCCCTCGCAGTTTTTATTGATCAACCAGAAGGGAGACGTTTGTTCTGGTTTCTGAGTTGGATCAGGGAAAGTAGAGGCTGGTCAAGAACCTATCCACCTTCCTCAGAGAGATCCTGCAAGGCAGGCTGTTGTGTGAGGTCTTCCGGAAAGGAATTTAAGTAATGTCTCTGCTCTGGTGGTGTCTGCTAAGAGGCCCAATCCTACTCCATGTCCGATGTAAAGTCTTCACGACGCAGTTGACAGCAAAAAATCAGATTTTCAGTTACAGGGGAATAATCTGGCAACTAAAAACACTTACACAAACACACACACACACACACAAGAGAGTAGCAAACATCTCTAGAACAATAACAATCTCTAGAACAGTGAGTCACTACAACAATAACAATCTCTAGAACAGGGAGTCTCTAGAATAATAACAATCTCTAGAACAGTGAATCTCTAGAACAATAACAATCTCTAGAACAGTGAGTCACTACAACAATAACAATCTCTAGAACAGGGAGTCTCTAGAATAATAACAATGTCTAGAACAATAACAACCTCTAAAACATTAACAACCTCTATAACAATAACAACTTCTAGAACACTAGCAACATCTAGAACAATAACAACCTCTAAAACACTAAAAACCTCTACAACACTAACAACTTCTAGAACACTAACAAACTCTAGAACACTAACAATTTCTAGAACACTAACAAACTCTAGAACACTAACAACTTCTAGAACACTAACAAACTCTAGAACACTAACAAACTCTAGAACACTAACAACTTCTAGAACACTAACAAACTCTAGAACACTAACAAACTCTAGAACACTAACAACTTCTAGAACACTAACAAACTCTAGAACACTAACAACTTCTAGAACACTAACAAACTCTAGAACACTAACAACTTCTAGAACACTAACAAACTCTAGAACACTAACAACTTCTAGAACACTAACAACTTCTAGAACACTAACAAACTCTAGAACACTAACAAACTCTAGAACACTAACAACTTCTAGAACACTAACAAACTCTAGAACACTAACAACTTCTAGAACACTAACAAACTCTAGAACACTAACAACTTCTTTATAAGGGAACACATGAACATGAAAGAAATCTGCGGGTGAAGAAAATCGTTGACAGAACAGCAGACAAGCCTCACAGTCTCAGTCACAGTCTCAGTCACAGCCTCAGTCACAGTCTCAGTCACAGCCTAAGTCACAGTCTCAGTCACAGTCTCAGTCACAGTCTCAGTCACAGCCTCAGTCACAGTCACAGCCTCAGTCTCAGTCACAGCCTCAGTCACAGTCTCAGTCACAGTCTCAGCCTCAGTCACAGCCTCAGTCACAGCCTCAGTCACAGTCTCAGTCACAGTCTCAGTCACAGTCTCAGTCACAGTCTCACTCTCAGTCACAGTCTAAGTCACAGTCTCAGTCACAGTCTCAGTCACAGTCTCACTCTCAGTCACAGTCTCAGTCACAGTCTCAGTCACAGTCTCAGTCACAGTCACAGTCTCAGTCACAGCCTCAGTCACAGTCTCAGTCACAGTCTCAGTCACAGTCTCAGTCACAGTCACAGTCTCAGTCTCAGTCACAGTCTCAGTCACAGTCACAGCCTCAGTCACAGTCTCAGTCACAGTCACAGACTCAGTCACAGTCTCAGCCACAGTCACAGCCTCAGTCACAGTCTCAATCACAGTCACAGCCTCAGTCACAGTCACAGCCTCAGTCACAGCCTCAGTCACAGTCACAGCCTCAGTCACAGTCACAGTCTCAGTCACAGCCTCAGTCACAGTCTCAGTCACAGTCACAGCCTCAGTCAGTCTCAGTCACAGTCACAGCCTCAGTCACATCCTCAGTCCCAGTCACAGCCTCAGTCACAGCCTCAGTCATAGCCTCAGTCACAGTCACAGCCTCAGTCACAGTCTCAGTCACAGCCTCAGTCACAGTCTCAGTCACAGTCTCAGTCACAGCCTCAGTCACAGTCTCAGTCACAGTCTCAGTCACAGCCTCAGTCACAGTCACAGTCTCAGACACAGCCTCAGTCACAGCCTCAGTCACAGCCTCAGTCACAGTCTCAGTCACAGCCTCAGTCACAGTCTCAGTCACAGCCTCAGTCACAGTCTCAGTCACAGCCTCAGTCACAGTCTCAGTCACAGTCACAGCCTCAGTCACAGCCTCAGTCACAGTCTCAGTCACAGTCACAGTCTCAGTCACAGCCTCAGTCACAGCCTCAGCCACAGCCTCAGTCACAGCCTCAGTCACAGTCTCAGTAACAGCCTCAGTCACAGCCTCAGTCACAGCCTCAGCCACAATCTCAGTCACAGTCACAGTCACAGTCTCAGTCACAGCCTCAGTCACAGCCTCAGTCACAGTTTCAGTCACAGCTTCAGTCACAATCTCAGTCAAGTCTCAGTCACAGTCTCAGTCACAGCCTCAGTCACAGTCACAGTCACAGCCTCAGTCACAGCCTCTGTCACAGTCTCAGTCACAGTCTATGTCACAGTCTCAGTCACAGCCTCAGTCACAGTCTCAGTCACAGTCACAGCCTCAGTCACAGCCTCAGTCACAGCCTCAGTCACAGACTCAGTCACAGTCACAGTCACAGTCACAGTCTCAGTCACAGTCACAGTCACAGTCTCAGTCACAGTCTCATTCACAGCCTCATTCACAGTCTGTCACAGTCTCAGTCACAGTCTCAGTCACAGTCACAGCCTCAGTCACAGCCTCAGTCACAGTCACAGCCTCAGTCACAGCCTCAGTCACAGTCTCAGTCACAGTCTGTCACAGCCTCAGTCACAGCCTCAGTAACAGTCTCAGTCACAGTCTCAGTCACAGCCTCAGTCACAGTCTCAGTCACAGCCTCAGTCACAGCCTCAGTCACAGTCTCAGTCACAGCCTCAGTCACAGTCTCAGTCACAGTCTCAGTCACAGTCACAGTCACAGCCTCAGTCACAGTCACAGTCACAGTCTCAGTCACAGTCTCAGTCACAGTCACAGCCTCAGTCACAGTCTCAGTCACAGTCTCAGTCACAGTCACAGTCACAGCCTCAGTCACAGTCACAGTCACAGTCTCAATCACAGTCTCAGTCACAGTCTCAGTCACAGTCACAGCCTCAGTCACAGTCTCAGTCACAGTCACAGTCACAGCCTCAGTCTCAGTCACAGCCTCAGTCACAGTCTCAGTCACAGTCACAGCCTCAGTCACAGTCTCAGTCACAGTCACAGCCTCAGTCACAGTCACAGTCTCAGTCACAGTCTCAGTCACAGCCTCAGTCACAGTCTCAGTCACAGTCTCAGTCACAGTCACAGTCTCAGTCACAGTCTCAGTCACAGCCTCAGTCACAGTCTCAGTCACAGTCACAGTCACAGTCTCAGTCACAATCACAGTCTCAGTCACAGTCACAGTCACAGCCTCAGTCACAGTCACAGTCTCAGTCACAGTCACAGCATCAGTCACAGTCTCAGTCAGTCTCAGTCACAGTCACAGCCTCAGTCACAGCCTCAGTCACAGTCACAGCCTCAGTCACAGCCTCAGTCACAGCCTCAGTCACAGCCTCAGTCACAGCCTCAGTCACAGTCTAAGTCACAGTCTAAGTCACAGCCTCATCAAGGTAGAAATGAAAAGTCTGGTTAAAACAAAACACAAGGAACAAACTGAACTGAGAATTAGGAACCAAGAATTCTAGCTTCACACGTTAATAAAGTATCTAAAAATAGAACTTATCCCTAATAGAAAATAGAACTCATCTGTAATGTAGAACTTACGCACCAACAACTGTGTAAAATGTAAAACGCCAATGATGCGTAACTGAAAGGCCGTAAATTGAGAACATTGCTGAAACATGCATGAGAACGCCCGCCGATACCACAAACATGCATGAGAACGCCCGCCGCTACCACAAACATTCATGAGAACGCCCGCCGCTACCACAAACATGCATGAGAACGCCGGCCGCTACCACAAACATGCATGAGAACGCCCGCCGCTACCACAAACATGCATGAGAACGCCCGCCGCTACCACAAACATGCATGAGAACGCCCGCCGCTACCACAAACATGCATGAGAACGCCCGCCGCTAATACAAACATGCATGAGAACGCCCGCCGCTACCACAAACATGCATGAGAACGCCCGCCGCTACCACAAACATACATGAGAACGCCCGCCGCTACCACAAACATGCATGAGAACGCCCGCCGCTACCACAAACATACATGAGAACGCCCGCAGCTACCACAAACATACATGAGAACGCCCGCCGCTACCACAAACATGCATGAGAACGCCCGCCGCTACCACAAACATGCATGAGAACGCCCGCCGCTACCACAAACATGCATGAGAACGCCCGCCGCTACCACAAACATGCATGAGAACGCCCGCCGCTACCACAAACATGCATGAGAACGCCCGCCGCTACCACAACATACATGAGAACGCCCGCCGCTACCACAAACATGCATGAGAACGCCCGCCGCTACCACAAACATGCATGAGAACGCCCGCCGCTACCACAAACATGCATGAGAACGCCCGCCGCTACCACAAACATGCATGAGAACGCCCGCCGCTACCACAAACATGCATGAGAACGCCAGCCGCTACCACAAACATACATGAGAACGCCCGCCGCTACCACAAACATACATGAGAACGCCCGCCGCTACCACAAACATGCATGAGAACGCCCGCCGCTACCACAAACATGCATGAGAACGCCAGCCGCTACCACAAACATACATGAGAACGCCCGCCGCTACCACAAACATACATGAGAACGCCCGCCACATGTGGTTTTGCTGCTACCAGCTACATGTGGTTTTATTGCTACCAGCCACATGTGGTTTTATTGCTACCAGCTACATGTGGTTTTATTGCTACCAGCTACATGTGGTTTTATTGCTACCAGCCACATGTGGTTTTATTGCTACCAGCCACATGCGGTTTTACTGCTACCTGTCACATGTGGTTTTGCTGCTACCAACCACATGTGGTTTTACTGCTACCAGCCACATGTGGTTTTATTGCTACCAGCCACATGTGGTTTTACTGCTATCAGCCACATGTGGTTTTCTTGCTACCAGCCACATGTGGTTTTCTTGCTATCAGCCACATGTGGTTTTGCTGCTATCAGCCACATGTGGTTTTGCTGCTATCAGCCACATGTGGTTTTGCTGCTACCAGCCACATGTGGTTTTACTGCTACCAGCCACATGTGGTTTTACTGCTACCAGCCACATGTGGTTTTGCTGCTATCAGCCACATGTGGTTTTGCTGCTATCAGCCACATGTGGTTTTGCTGCTATCAGCCACATGTGGTTTTACTGCTACCAGCCACATGTGGTTTTGCTGCTACCAGCCACATGTGGTTTTGCTGCTACCAGCCACATGTGGTTTTGCTGCTATCAGCCACATGTGGTTTTGCTGCTATCAGCCACATATGGTTTTACTACCTTACAAAACTTCTTTCTGAACCTCCTCTGTGACTCTCACAGTGAATGAAATACATAAATTTATTCCTTACTTCAAACACTATATGGAAAAATACAACCTGTATCACATACAACATAATAATACCAATATTAAGCTTGTACCACGCGTGAATTAAAACATACAAAATACAAGTACATCTACACAAGAAACACAACATACAAAATACAAGTATATCTACACAAGAAACACAACATACAAAATACAAGTACATCTACACAAGAAACACAACATACAAAATACAAGTACATCTACACAAGAAACACAACATACAAAATACAAGTACATCTACACAAGAAACACAACATACAAAATACAAGTACATCCACACACAAAAAATCAACATAGAAAAAAATGTAAAAGTCGTCTACTTTCAACGAAACAAATATATCTCATGCGCGTGCTCGAGTAACCGCATTCCGGAGTTTTGTTTCGTTTATTTCAGAACGTCCGTGAGCTGGAACTTTTAGCGCACCTAGTTTTTGTGGGGCTCGTGCTCTGTTACAGACCTAGACTTGACATCTGACATTTCTTGTACGGTTTCTACAACAAGAGTACTTATCCCTAATAGAAAATAGAACTCATCTGTAATGTAGAACTTACGCACCAACAACTGTGTAAAATGTAAAACGCCAATGATGCGTAACTGAAAGGCCGTAAATTGAGAACATTGCTGAAACATGCATGAGAACGCCCGCCGATACCACAAACATGCATGAGAACGCCCGCCGCTACCACAAACATTCATGAGAACGCCCGCCGCTACCACAAACATGCATGAGAACGCCGGCCGCTACCACAAACATGCATGAGAACGCCCGCCGCTACCACAAACATGCATGAGAACGCCCGCCGCTACCACAAACATGCATGAGAACGCCGCCGCTACCACAAACATGCATGAGAACGCCCGCCGCTAATACAAACATGCATGAGAACGCCCGCCGCTACCACAAACATGCATGAGAACGCCCGCCGCTACCAAAACATACATGAGAACGCCCGCCGCTACCACAAACATGCATGAGAACGCCCGCCGCTACCACAAACATACATGAGAACGCCCGCCGCTACCACAAACATACATGAGAACGCCCGCCGCTACCACAAACATGCATGAGAACGCCCGCCGCTACCACAAACATGCATGAGAACGCCCGCCGCTACCACAAACATGCATGAGAACGCCCGCCGCTACCACAAACATGCATGAGAACGCCCGCCGCTACCACAAACATGCATGAGAACGCCCGCCGCTACCACAAACATACATGAGAACGCCCGCCGCTACCACAAACATGCATGAGAACGCCCGCCGCTACCACAAACATGCATGAGAACGCCCGCCGCTACCACAAACATGCATGAGAACGCCCGCCGCTACCACAAACATGCATGAGAACGCCCGCCGCTACCACAAACATGCATGAGAACGCCAGCCGCTACCACAAACATACATGAGAACGCCCGCCGCTACCACAAACATACATGAGAACGCCCGCCGCTACCACAAACATGCATGAGAACGCCCGCCGCTACCACAAACATGCATGAGAACGCCAGCCGCTACCACAAACATACATGAGAACGCCCGCCGCTACCACAAACATACATGAGAACGCCCGCCACATGTGGTTTTGCTGCTACCAGCTACATGTGGTTTTATTGCTACCAGCCACATGTGGTTTTATTGCTACCAGCTACATGTGGTTTTATTGCTACCAGCTACATGTGGTTTTATTGCTACCAGCCACATGTGGTTTTATTGCTACCAGCCACATGCGGTTTTACTGCTACCTGTCACATGTGGTTTTGCTGCTACCAACCACATGTGGTTTTATTGCTACCAGCCACATGTGGTTTTATTGCTACCAGCCACATGTGGTTTTACTGCTATCAGCCACATGTGGTTTTCTTGCTACCAGCCACATGTGGTTTTTTGCTATCAGCCACATGTGGTTTTGCTGCTATCAGCCACATGTGGTTTTGCTGCTATCAGCCACATGTGGTTTTGCTGCTACCAGCCACATGTGGTTTTACTGCTACCAGCCACATGTGGTTTTACTGCTACCAGCCACATGTGGTTTTGCTGCTATCAGCCACATGTGGTTTTGCTGCTATCAGCCACATGTGGTTTTGCTGCTATCAGCCACATGTGGTTTTATTGCTACCAGCCACATGTGGTTTTGCTGCTACCAGCCACATGTGGTTTTGCTGCTACCAGCCACATGTGGTTTTGCTGCTATCAGCCACATGTGGTTTTGCTGCTATCAGCCACATATGGTTTTACTACCTTACAAAACTTCTTTCTGAACCTCCTCTGTGACTCTCACAGTGAATGAAATACATAAATTTATTCCTTACTTCAAACACTATATGGAAAAATACAACGTGTATCACATACAACATAATAATAACAATATTAAGCTTGTACCACGCGTGAATTAAAACATACAAAATACAAGTACATCTACACAAGAAACACAACATACAAAATACAAGCACATCTACACAAGAAACACAACATACAAAATACAAGTACATCTACACAAGTACATCTACACAAGAAACACAACATACAAAATACAAGTACATCTACACAAGAAACACAACATACAAAATACAAGTACATCTACACAAGAAACACAACATACAAAATACAAGTACATCTACACAAGAAACACAACATACAAAATACAAGTACATCTACACACACAAAAATCAACATAGAAAAAATGTAAAAGTCGTCTACTTTCAACGAAACAAATATATCTCATGCGCGTGCTCGAGTAACCGCATTCCGGAGTTTTGTTTCGTTTATTTCAGAACGTCCGTGAGCTGGAACTTTTAGCGCACCTAGTTTTTGTGGGGCTCGTGCTCTGTTACAGACCTAGACTTGACATCTGACATTTCTTGTACGGTTTCTACAACAAGAGTACATCATACACGTGCTAGCCTAGCTTATGTTTTAGAACATTACGTTTTTCTTTGTTTGCTCGCAACATTTGTTTATGTTCTAGTTTTTCCCTGCTTATTCTATTTGATGAAGTAAAAAACCAAGAACTGTGCTACTTTGTCGGCGAGTGGAACAACTGCCAGAGCTGGGAATTATTGATGAAAAATGATTGACGTTCTAGTGGGTGTGACTAAAACGTGTGAACGATGAGCCGTCGAGTGAGGGCTCACATGCCTGGCCCGAGCCAAGGGTTTCCAATCCTAGGCCAGCCTGGTTTAAGTAGCAGCAGACATACTTCTAGTCCTAGGCCAGCCTGGTTTAAGTAGCACCAGACATACTTCCAATCCTGGGCCAGCCTGGTTTAAGTACCACCAGACATATTTCCAATCCTAGGCCAGCCTGGTTTAAGTAGCACCAGACATACTTCTAGTCCTAGGCCAGCCTGGTTTAAGTACCACCAGACATACTTCCAATCCTAGGCCAGCCTGGTTTAAGTAGCACCAAACATACTTCTAGTCCTAGGCCAGCCTGGTTTAAGTAGCACCAAACATACTTCTAGTCCTAGGCCAGCCTGGTTTAAGTAGCACCAGACATACTTCTAGTCCTAGGCCAGCCTGGTTTAAGTAGCACCAAACATACTTCTAGTCCTAGGCCAGCCTGGTTTAAGTAGCACCAAACATACTTCTAGTCCTAGGCCAGCCTGGTTTAAGTAGCACCAGACATACTTCTAGTCCTAGGCCAGCCTGGTTTAAGTAGCACCAGACATACTTCTAGTCCTAGGCCAGCCTGGTTTAAGTAGCACCAGACATACTTCTAGTCCTAGGCCAGCCTGGTTTAAGTAGCACCAGACATACTTCTAGTCCTAGGCCAGCCTGGTTTAAGTAGCACCAGACATACTTCCAGTCCTAGGCCAGCCTGGTTTAAGTAGCACCTGGCAGTCTGTAGTGGGCAGGAATGATCAGGATTGGTGCCAGCCCAGACCTGACATACTTCCAGTCCCACCAGGTCTTCTCTTGCCCCAGCCTTGCTGTCTTACATGTGACAGCATCAAAACAAGCTTTCACTCACTGCAGCTAATGTTGGTTGCTATTTAATGTTAGTTTTGCTATAAGCAGCTAATGCTGATTGCTATTTAATGTTACTTTTGCTATAAGGAGCTAATGTTGGTTGCTATTTAATGTTACTTTTGCTATAAGCAGCTAATGTTGGTTGCTATTTAATGTTAGTTTTGCTATAAGCAGCTAATGTTGGTTGCTATTTATTGTTAATTTTGCTATAAGCAGCTAATGTCGATTGCTGTTTAATGTGGACATTGATGGCAGAAAGCTAGATGAGAACATACAAATTAAGAACATACAACAATCCAATATTTCGGCAAAAGTCTTTTTCAAAGATCACATACGAAAACAACACAACAAATTACAAACAGATAAAATGCTCATTTCATGCTCGACTTTCTTACTATGAGAAGACAAAACAAAAATGCTAAGTCTGTATTTTTAAAATACATTTTTTGTGTTTTTATCTGTTCTGGTGTTTTTATCTGTTCTCCCTAAAAATGCTTTACCGAAATATTGGATTGTTTGTATCTGCTCACTTTGCTTTCTACCTTTCTTGTTTCTGCCAACTTTCCTCACTCTTTCTACCTTTCTTGTTTCTCCCAACTTTCCTCACTCTTTCTATCTTTCTTGTTTCTGCCAACTTTCCTCACTCTTTCTACCTTTCTTGTTTCTGCCAACTTTCCTCACTCTTTCTATCTTTCTTGTTTCTGCCAACTTTCCTCACTCTTTCTACCTTTCTTGTTTCTGCCAACTTTCCTCACTCTTTCTATCTTTCTTGTTTCTGCCAACTTTCCTCACTCTTTCTATCTTTCTTGTTTCTGCCAACTTTCCTCACTCTTTCTATCTTTCTTGTTTCTGCCAACTTTCCTCACTCTTTCTATCTTTCTTGTTTCTGCCAACTTTCCTCACTCTTTCTATCTTTCTTGTTTCTCCCAACTTTCCTCACTCTTTCTAGCTTCCTATAAAACTGAACCTCCGTCTATTTTCATTACAATAACCAGTTTTACAGCAGTTGTTACCTTTTTTGTTGTTGCTGGTAGTTAATGTTGATTGTTATCTAATTTTTAATTCCTGGTAGTTAATATTGCTTGTTATCTTTTGTTTGTATTGCTGGTAGTTAATATTGGTTGTTACCTATTTTTTGCATTGCTGGTAGTTAATGTTAGTTGTTATCTATTTTTTATTCCTGGTTAATATTGCTTGTTATCTATTCTTTGTATTGCTGGTGGTTAATATTGGTTATCTATTTTTAATGGTGTTAGTTAATGTTGCTTGTTATCTATTTTTTGTAACCCTGGTAATTAATGTTGGTTGTTATCTGTTTTTTATTGCTTGTACTTAATGTTGGTTGTTATCTATTTTTTTAGTGCTAGTAGTTAATGTTGCTTGTTATCTATTTTGTGTAATCCTAGTAGTTAATGTTGGTTGCTATTTAAGGTGGGTATTGCTGGCAGAAAGCTAGATGAGAACATACAAATTAAGAACATACAACAATCCAATATTTCGGCAAAAGTCTTTTTCAAAGATCACATACGAAAACAACACAACAAATTACAAACAGATAAAATGCTCATTTCATGCCCGACTTTCTTACTATGAGAAGACAAACAAAAAAAAATGCTAAGTCTGTATTTTTAAAATACATTTTTCGTGTTTTTATCTGTTCTGGTGTTTTTAATCTGTTCTCCCTAAAAATGCTTTACCGAAATATTGGATTGTTTGTATCTGCTCACTTTGCTTTCTACCTTTCTTGTTTCTGCCAACTTTCTTCACTCTTTCTACCTTTCTTGTTTCTGCCAACTTTCCTCACTCTTTCTATCTTTCTTGTTTCTGCCAACTTTCTTCACTCTTTCTATCTTTCTTGTTTCTCCCAACTTTCCTCACTCTTTCTATCTTTCTTGTTTCTGCCAACTTTCCTCACTCTTTCTATCTTTCTTGTTTCTGCCAACTTTCCTCACTCTTTCTATCTTTCTTGTTTCTGCCAACTTTCCTCACTCTTTCTATCTTTCTTGTTTCTGCCAACTTTCCTCACTCTTTCTAGCTTCCTGTAAAACTGAACCTCCGTCTATTTTCATTACAATAACCAGTTTTACAGCAGTTGTTACCTTTTTTTTGTTGCTGGTAGTTAATGTTGATTGTTATCTAATTTTTAATTCCTGGTAGTTAATATTGCTTGTTATCTTTTGTTTGTATTGCTGGTAGTTAATATTGGTTGTTACCTATTTTTTGCATTGCTGGTAGTTAATGTTAGTTGTTATCTATTTTTTATTCCTGGTTAATATTGCTTGTTATCTATTCTTTGTATTGCTGGTGGTTAATATTGGTTATCTATTTTTAATGGTGTTAGTTAATGTTGCTTGTTATCTATTTTTTGTAACCCTGGTAATTAATGTTGGTTGTTATCTGTTTTTTATTGCTTGTACTTAATGTTGGTTGTTATCTATTTTTTTAGTGCTGGTAGTTAATGTTGCTTGTTATCTATTTTTTGTAATCCTAGTAGTTAATGTTGGTTGCTATTTAAGGTGGGTATTGCTGGTAGTTAATGTCAAGATTTGGCTATAAAAATCTTTTTAAAAAATGACAAACACTAGAATAAGAACACAGATTGTAACAATGTTTCACCACGTCATAGAACCTGTGTATTGTTTCAGTTGCAGATTTCACAGTTTCAGATCTGAAATAGTTATATTTTAATTAGTTTTGTATGAGTACAAATTTGTTCAACCGCAAAAGTTGGTGAACCAAGTTATGGCTCCCGCAGACCTTAACCTGGATCAAGGAGAATGTGTTCTAGGAGATCTAAATATAGATCATAAGAAGAAGAAGAAGAAGAATAAGGAGACTTCCTCTTCACATTGACCGAATTCCCGAGAGCGAGGCTGTCAAAACTGTCTGGTCTGCACTTGTAGGGGCCGTTTTATTCGTTCTTGCCTTACTTTCTGTCTATCTTAGTGATGTTCTGTTGTAACTTTCTGTCTTGCTTAGTGATGTTCTGTTGTAACTTTCTGTCTATCTTAGTGATGTTCTGTTGTAACTTTCTGTCTTTCTTAGTGATGTTCTGTTGTAACTTTCTGTCTATCTTAGTGATGTTCTGTTGTAACTTTCTGTCTTTCTTAGTGATGTTCTGTTGTAACTTTCTGTCTATCTTAGTGATGTGCTGTTGTAACTTTCTGTCTATCTTAGTGATGTTCTGTTGTAACTTTCTGTCTATCTTAGTGATGTGCTGTTGTAACTTTCTGTCTATCTTAGTGATGTTCTGTTGTAACTTTCTGTCTATCTTAATGATGTTCTGTTGTAACTTTCTGTCTATCTTAGTGATGTTCTGTTGTAACTTTCTGTCTATCTTAGTGATGTGCTGTTGTAACTTTCTGTCTATCTTAGTGATGTTCTGTTGTAACTTTCTGTCTATCTTAATGATGTTCTGTTGTAACTTTCTGTCTATCTTAGTGATGTTCTGTTGTAACTTTCTGTCTATCTTAGTGATGTTATGTTGTATCTTTCTGTCTATCTTAATGATGTTCTGTTGTAACTTTCTGTCTTTCTTAATGATGTTCTGTTGTAACTTTCTGTCTATCTTAATGATGTTCTGTTGTAACTTTCTGTCTTTCTTAATGATGTTCTGTTGTAACTTTCTGTCTATCTTAATGATGTTCTGTTGTAATTTTCTGTCTATCTTAATGATGTTCTGTTGTATCTTTCTGTCTATCTTAGTGATGTTCTGTTGTAACTTTCTGTCTATCTTAGTGATGTTCTGTTGTATCTTTCTGTCTATCTTATTAACGGATGTCTGAACGAGCTAAAATTTCCTTTCACTCAGAGAAACAGAACATTCCAGATTCTTCACATGCATATTTTATGTTGTGCCTGTAATATTAGAGTGTCTAACAAGGACCACTGGTTGTGTGTGGGAAGAATGTCAAGGTCAGTTTAGCTAGGACCACTGGTTGTGTGTGGGAAGAATATTAGAGTCAGTCTAGCTAGGACCACTGGTTGTGTGTGGGAAGAATGTCAAGGTCAGTTTAGCTAGGACCACTGGTTGTGTGTGGGAAGAATGTTAGAGTCAGTCTAGCTAGGACCACTGGTTGTGTGTGGGAAGAATATTAGAGTCAGTCTAACTAGAACCGCTGGCTGTGTGTGGGAGGAATGTTAGAGTCAGTCTAGCTAGGACCACTGGTTGTGTGTGGGAAGAATGTCAAGGTCAGTTTAGCTAGGACCACTGGTTGTGTGTGGGAAGAATGTCAAGGTCAGTTTAGCTAGGACCACTGGTTGTGTGTGGGAAGAATGTTAGAGTCAGTCTAGCTAGGACCACTGGTTGTGTGTGGGAAGAATGTTAGAGTCAGTCTAGCTAGGACCACTGGTTGTGTGTGGGAAGAATGTTAGAGTCAGTCTAGCTAGGACCACTGGTTGTGTGTGGGAAGAATGTTAACGTCAGTCTAGCTAGGACCACTGGTTGTGTGTGGGAAGAATGTCAAGGTCAGTCTAGCTAGGACCAAAGGTTGTGTGTGGGAAGAATGTTAGAGTCAGTCTAGCTAGGACCACTGGCTGTGTGTGGGAAGAATATTAGAGTCAGTCTAACAAGAACCACTGGTTATGTGTGGGAAGAATGTCAAGGTCAATCTAACTAGAACCGCTGGTTGTGTGTGGGAAGAATGTTAGAGTCAGTGCAACTAGGACCAGTCTAATTGGTTGTGTGTGGGAAGAGTGTCAAGGTCAGTCTAGCTAGGACCATTGGTTGTGTATAGGAAAAGTGTCAAGGTCAGTCTAGTTAGGACCACTGGTTGTGTGTGGGAACAGTGTCAAGTTCCGTCTAGCTAGGACAATTGTTTGTGTGGGAAGAGTGTCAAGGTCAGTCTAGCTAGGACCATTGGTTGTGTGTGGGAAAAGTGTCAAGGTCAGTTTAGCTAGGACCACTGGTTGTGTGTGGGAAAAGTGTCAAGGTCAGTTTAGCTAGGACCACTGGTTGTGTGTGGGAGGAATGTTAGAGTCAGTCTAGCTAGGACCACTGGTTGTGTGTGGGAAAAGTGTCAAGGTCAGTTTAGCTAGGACCACTGGTTGTGTGTGGGAAAAGTGTCAAGGTCAGTTTAGCTAGGACAATTGGTTGTGTGTGGGAAAAGTGTCAAGGTCAGTTTAGCTAGGACCACTGGTTGTGTGTGGGAGGAATGTTAGAGTCAGTCTAGCTAGGACCACTGGTTGTGTGTGGGAAAAGTGTCAAGGTCAGCCTAGCTAAGACCACTGGTTGTGTGTGGGAAGAGTGTCAAGGTCAGCTAAGCTAGGACCAATGGTTGTGTGTGGGAACAGTGTCAAGGTCAGTCTAGCTAGGACTGCTGGTTGTGTGTGGGAAGAAAAAAGAGAGGGAGGTACCAGGAAAAAGTGTGGATATTAAAATGTAGTTGTTGGACGTCTCTATTCCCCCCCCCCCTCTCTCTCTCTCTCTCTCGTTCCTCAGACACTCCACGTAAAATTATCAGTAGTCGACATACCTAGACCTATCTCCACACTAACATACGACATACCTAGACCTATCTCCACACTAACATACGACATACCTAGACCTATCTCCACACTAACATACGACATACCTAGACCTATCTCCACACTAACATACGACATACCTAGACCTATCTCCACACTAACATACGACATACCTAGACCTATCTCCACACTAACATACGACATACCTAGACCTATCTCCACACTAACATACGACATACCTAGACCTATCTCCACACTAACATACGACATACCTAGACCTATCTCCACACTAACATACGACATACCTAGACCTGTCTCCATACTAACATACGACATACCTAGACCTATCTCCACACTAACATACGACATACCTAGACCTATCTCCACACTAACATACGACATACCTAGACCTGTCTCCACACTAACATACGACATACCTAGACCTATCTCCACACTAACATACGACATACCTAGACCTATCTCCACACTAACATACGACATACCTAGACCTATCTCCACACTAACATACGACATACCTAGACCTATCTCCACACTAACATACGACATACCTAGACCTATCTCCATACTAACATACGACATACCTAGACCTCTCTCCATACTAACATACGACATACCTAGACCTATCTCCATACTAACATACGACATACCTAGACCTCTCTCCATGCTAACCTACGACATACCTAGACCTATCTCCATACTAACATACGACATACCTAGACCTATCTCCATACTAACATACGACATACCTAGACCTCTCTCCATGCTAACATACGACATACCTAGACCTCTCTCCATGCTAACATACGACATACCTAGACCTGTCTCCGTGCTAACATACGACATACCTAGACCTCTCTCCATGCTAACATACGACATACCTAGACCTATCTCCACACTAACATACGACATACCTAGACCTGTCTCCACACTAATATGCGACATACCTAGACCTGTCTCCATGCTAACATTCGACATACCTAGACCTGTCTCCACGCTAACATACGACATACCTAGACCTGTCTCCATGCTAACATACGACATACCTAGATCTGTCTCCATGCTAACATACGACATACCTAGATCTGTCTCCACACTAACATACGATATACCTAGATCTGTCTCCATGCTAACATACGACATACCTAGATCTGTCTCCATGCTAACATACGACATACCTAGATCTGTCTCCATGCTAACACTGACAGAACGACAGACCTAGATCTGTCTCCATGCTAACACTGACAGAACGACATACCTAGACCTGTCTCCATGCTAACACTGACAGAACAATAGACCTAGACCTATCTCCATGCTAACACTGACAGAACAATAGACCTAGACCTATCTCCATGCTAACACTGACAGAACAATAGACCTAGACCTATCTCCATGCTAACACTGACAGAACAATAGACCTAGACCTGTCTCCATGCTAACACTGACAGAACAATAGACCTAGACCTATCTCCATGCTAACACTGACAGAACAATAGACCTAGACCTGTCTCCATGCTAACACTGACAGAACAATAGACCTAGACCCGTCTCCATGCTAACACTGACAGAAGGACAGACCTAGATCTGTCTCCATGCTAACACTGACAGAACGACATACCTAGACCTATCTCCATGCTAACACTGACAGAACAATAGACCTAGACCTGTCTCCATGCTAACACTGACAGAACAATAGACCTAGACCTGTCTCCATGCTAACACTGACAGAACAATAGACCTAGACCTGTCTCCATGCTAACACTGACAGAACAATAGACCTAGACCTGTCTCCATGCTAACACTGACAGAACGACAGACCTAGACATGTCTCCATGCTAACACTGACAGAACAATAGACCTAGACCTGTCTCCATGCTAACACTGACAGAACGACAGACCTAGACATGTCTCCATACTAATACTGACAGAACAATAGACCTAAACCTGTCTCCATGCTAACACTGACAGAAGGACAGACCTAGATCTGTCTCCATGCTAACACTGACAGAACGACATACCTAGACCTATCTCCATGCTAACACTGACAGAACAATAGACCTAGACCTGTCTCCATGCTAACACTGACAGAACAATAGACCTAGACCTGTCTCCATGCTAACACTGACAGAACAATAGACCTAGACCTGTCTCCATGCTAACACTGACAGAACAATAGACCTAGACCTGTCTCCATGCTAACACTGACAGAACAATAGACCTAGACCTGTCTCCATGCTAACACTGACAGAACAATAGACCTAGACCTGTCTCCATGCTAACACTGACAGAACGACAGACCTAGACCTATCTCCATGCTAACACTGACAGAACGACATACCTAGACCTGTCTCCATGCTAACACTGACAGAACAATAGACCTAGACCTGTCTCCATGCTAACACTGACAGAACAACAGACCTAGACCTGTCTCCATGCTAACACTGACAGAACAAACGAAAAACAACCCACTTATGTATAAGATAACCAAGATAAATGTGGGCTTGAAATCCAAGAAGAGATAACAGAGAGATCTACCAACAAACGTAGCACGTACTCACGCCAGGTTATATCTAACAGTACACAGATACAGTTCAGCATCTAGGTCACCAATGCTTTGTTTACTTGTTTACCAAACTCACGCAAGGTAAACAATCTTCTCTATTTCTTCCCCTGGTCTGTGGAAATTCGACAACTCTCTGCAAAATGGTCCAGTCCTTCCGTTTTGTACATCTTTCCTGCAACTTAAATGTAATTTCTCCAGGTCCTTGCAAATGATTTTTAGAGTCACGTTTAACAGGTCACGTCAATCAGAAGAGAGTTGAATGATTGGCGTGTCCTTATTTTGTAAATAAACTGCATGGAACCAATATAGCAATGATAAGTATGATACAACCAGGGAGTCAGTATAACCATGATGGCAATATCATACGTATCATTTAGAGAATCAAACACCTCAAAGTTGAAAGTATTACAAAAGAGGTGACAACTGGTTCTGGCAAAACTGGTTCTGGCAAAACTGGTTCTAGCAATGAAAGTATTTGGAGGTGTATGGTTCAGTTTTACATTAAAAGATAAAAAGAGCGAGGAAACGGGGGAGAACAAAAATGACAGAAAACAAGATGACGACATACAAGTGAAGAACATACAACAATCATTTTTATACTCTTCACTTATATACAACGCAAAATATATTTTGTTTCTTTCATCGTCAGCCCCATTTTCTAACTTCTGATGACTAATCTGATGTGTGAGATTGTAGATTGATCATTTATCACATCCGCTGATGAATCTGCGTTGATGAAAGTCGACTCAACGATGACAGACCCGTGTCTCCCAAAATTAGCGCTGCAAGTGAAGTCGAGGCGAAACTTGATGTCTCAAGATGGAGTGGAACTCAGTCAAGGACTTATGACTGATATTCTAGCCTAGGGAAGGTTTTCACATACACATAAATTGTCTTGTTCAGCCTACACAATAAATTATCTTGTTTAGCTCTACACAACACATTATCTTGTTTAGTCTAGACAATAAATAATCTTGTTTAGCCTACACAATAAATTATCTTGTTTAACGTACACAACAAATTATTTTGTTTAGCCTACGCAACAAGTTATCTTGATTAGTCCACGCAACAAATTATCTTGATTAGTCCACGCAACAAATTATCTTGTTTAGCCTACGCAACAAGTTATCTTGATTAGTCCACGCAACAAATTATCTTTTTTAGTTTACGCAACAAATTATCTTGTTTAGTCTACGCCGAGCCGTTAAACGTCACATAGGGCTCGCAAGGCAGTTTGCTAATTTTTCCTGTTTTCGGCGAGTCTTTCAACTTCATCAAGGGATTTTATGCCTATTAATTTGGCCTCTCTTAACAATGTCCTCTTCAGAGTTTCACGCGGTCTGCTTCTTTTTCTTTGGCCTGTTGTGTTCCACTTGATAGCATGTTTTGGGATTCTCTGTTTCTTCTCATCACGTGACCAACATATGTCCATCTCCTTTTCCTGATCACCCATGAGACTGGTTGTTGTTCAGTCATCTGTCTTATTTCTGCATTGTTCTTAAATTCGTTTCATTTGATGCCGAGTATTTTCCTTAGGCATTTATTTTCAAAAGAGTCTAATTTCTTTTCTATTTCTTTAGTTGTTTTCCAGCTTTCACATGCATAAATGAGGGTGGATATTATATTTGAATTGAATAGTCTTAACTTGGTTTTTATGCTTATAACTTTTGAATGGCATATGTTCTCAAGATTCTTGAAGATCGATGCTGCTTTTGCAATTCTGATTCTAACTTTCTTTCTGGTGTCACCATCCTCGTCTATGTAGCTACCAAGGTATGAAAATTGACTTCTTCAACATCTGTCCCTTCTATGTGTATTTTTCCATTTTGATTAATGAGAAGTTTCATTATTTTTGTTTTGTCCTTGTTAATTTCAAGTCCTATTTTGCTAGCCAATGAAGACAGGATATCTGTTTTTTCTTGCATGGAATTCACATTGTTACTAATAAGAGTTATGTCATCAGCAAAATCAAGTTCTTCTAGTTTGGTCCCATGTACCCAGTCAATACCTGTGTTACTTGTGCAGCATTTTTTCATTATGAAGTCTATTGTAATTCCAAAAAGTAAAGGAGACAGTATACATCCTTGTTTCACACCTGTTTCAATTTGGAACCATTCACTCATTCCTTCTTTTGTTTTAACTCTCTCTCTCTCTCTCTCTCTGAACCTTAAGTGCCCAGGGCACATGGGGCTTCCGCAAGGGTTTTCCACAAATGCCTGTCCTTCGCCTTTTTTTCTGCTCTTGCCCAGGTGAGCCCTCTATTGCTCAATATCCTTTCTGTTGTTCTTCTCCATGTCTCTTTTGGTCTACCCTTACTTCTGCTCCCCTGTGGTGTCCATCTTAGTGCTATTTTTGGTAGTGAGTTGTCAGTCATTCGGAGCACATGTCCCAACCATCGCCAGCGTCTTTCCTCAATAATTGTTGTCAGTGGTTTCATCTGCATTTCTGCTAATAAAATGTTATTTCTTATGGTGTTTGGCCAAAATATTTGTTTAATTCTTCGTAAACATTTAGTCTGGAAAGAATTCAACTTGTTTTCTATGGTTTTGGTGATTTTCCAGCATTCACTTCCATAGAGTAGTACACTTAGAACATTACTCTTAAATATCCTGATTTTCATATTTATGCTTAGTTTTTTGGATTTCCATATATTCTGCAGCATTGCAAAAGCCTGGTTTGCTCTAGTAAGTCTGCTGTTGATGTCCTCTGTGCTGTCTCCATTTTCTACTACTCTGCTGCCAAGGTATACAAATTCGTTGACCTCCTCCACTAACTTGCTATCTACTCTGAGTACATTTCTGTTGTTCACATTTGTTTTGACTGCACAAACATATCCATTGTAGAAATCCTTATTGATGTTGACAATTTTAGATGGTATTCCATATAGACTCAAAAATGAATCTCTGTGGATGCTATCAAATGCCTTTTTAAAGTCTTTGAAGTTCAGTATTAATGGTTTCTGCTTTTCAATATGTTCTTCAAGTATTATTCTTAGAGTAAAGATCTGGTCGAGACAGTTTCTCCCTTTTCGAAATCCTGCTTGTTCTTCTCTCATTGCGGTATCCACTATATCTTTAAGTCTATTCAAAATGACCTTGCAAAATACTTTTGACACAACTGATATTAAGGTTACTCCTCTCCAGTTGTTACAGTCGCTAAGGTTGCCTTTTTTGTGGTATTTTAACAATGATTCCTTTTTTCCATTTAGAAGGGACCTTTTCTTCTTTCCAAATCTTATTAAACTTTATCTGTAGTTGTCTTATGTTTAGTATACACAACAAATTATCTTGTTTAGTCTACACAATAAATTATCTTATTTAGTGTACACAATGAACTATCTTGTGTAGTCTACACAATAAATTGTCTTGTTTAGTCTACACAACAATTTATCTTATTTAGTCTACACAGCATGGAAAGATCAATAGAAGTAAAGACGGGACTATACTTATGCTTCATAGGCTACTGTAAAGCATTCGATAAAGTGAGACACACAGAAAATATAAGAATGCTGGAAGACATAGATGGGAAAGATCTAAAACTCATCAAAAACATACTGGCAGAAATCAGCAGCAGTGAAGTTTGAGAACCAAATAAGAGCATTCCAAGACATAAAATTGGGAGTGAGACAAGGATGTGTTCTATCTCCTGACCTCTTCTCCTTGTACAGCGAAAACATAATGAGAAATATAGAGAACATGCCAGGAATATCAACTGGCGGGTACAACCTTAACAACTTAAGATATGCAGACGACACAGTTCTGATTGCTAAAAGGCTCTTCTGGACGTCGTGGTTCGTGAAAGTAAAAGTAAAGGTCTCAACATGGATAAAAAAGAACACTGAAGTGATGGTCATCTCAAAGAAAAGAATACCACCAAAATGTAGCATTACCATCGATGGCACAGAACTGAAACAAGCTGATAGATTCAAGTACTTAGGAACAATTATAACAGCTGATAGGAAATATCACAACGAAATAAAAAGCAGACGTGCTCAGGCCAAGTCAGCATTCCAGACAATGAGAAACATCTTGTGCAACAGATCCATATCAATGGAAACAAGATTCCGAGTACTTAAATGTTACATCGAGCCAATTTTGTTTTATGAATGTGAAGCATGGTCCATGAATAAGAGAGTACAGCGAGAAATAGAGGCCATGGAAATGTTGTTCATAAGAAGGATGTTGAAGGTACCATGAACAGCTAAGAAAACCAACGAAGAAGTCTTAAGAGAGGCTGGAGTTAAAAGGCAAATTACACCAAAGATCAGAGACATATAAGCTAGATTTGTAGGACATTTTCTGAGAAGAGGAAAACTGGAACATACTGTGGCAACTGGAAAAACTGAGGGAAGAAGAGACAAAGTAAGACAGAGAGAGAAGTTACTGGAAGGGCTGTCAGTGTGGCTAGGAAGAAAGTCACCGGCGGGTCTCATAATCACGTCTAAAGACAGGGAACTGTGGAGGGAAAAAATTGCCTATGCCACGCGGCATAGAACTTGATTGATTAAGGTAGATTAGATTAGTTTAGACTGTAGTAGATAAAATTAAGTTAGATTACATTAGATTAAACTGTATTATATTTGATTAGATCAAAAGATGAGGAACTCATAAGTGTAAACTATACTCCAGGCAAATAAACCATCTTGTAGATTTTCTTCTCACTTAAAAAAAAAATTCATGTTCCCTGAAGTAATAAAAATTCCTGCTTCAGGAAAACTGCAGGTACCTGGTGATGATGTTTGTCAGGTAAACAAGAATTGTCAGCATCTCAACTTTAGCAGGTTTTAGCTTTATAAAGCCAAATAGAGGACACAAATCACTATACAACAGTTATATTCTTACTCTAAGTGTGGCTATTATTTACAGCGTAAATTTACTATAGCATAACTGGGTGGGTGGGGTGGGACTGGGACAGGCAGGAAGGCGGACACGAGCCAAATTTATGAATTCAAACTGATCAGTTTCTAAAATTTGGGTTCTTTTTATTATTTTTATATCACGGGTAACCGAAACTGTGGCTGATGTAACTCTAGGTACTAGAGGCAACTGTTGGACTTACACACTTAAGTGTTATATTCTTATACACAGACTGTGTGTGTGTCAGCTCACAAGTTATCATTGTTATCTTTTAAAGGAAGCAGTCAGAACTATCTGGTTATTCTGAAACCTGGTTGGGGAGGACAGCTCTGCCTGGATGTGTCTCTTTGGAAGAATACTAAAGATACCACAGGCATCGAAGAGAACAAAGGAGGAGGTCCTTAGAGGCAGATGAAGAGAGAGGAAGAGATCAGAGGAGGAGGGCCTTAGAGGCAGAAGAAGAGAGAGCGAAGAGGACAAAGGAGGAGGTCCTTAGAGGCAGAAGAAGAGAGAGCGAAGAGATCAAAAGAGGAGGTCCTTAGAGGCAGAAGAAGAGAGAGGGAAGAGATCAAAGGAGGAGGTCCTTAGAGGCAGAAGAAGAGAGAGCGAAGAGATCAAAGGAGGAGGTCCTTAGGGGCAGATGAATAGAGAGCGAAGAGATCAAAGGAGGAGGTCCTTAGAGGCAGAAGAAGAGAGAGCGAAGAGATCAAAGGAGGAGGTCCTTAGAGGCAGAAGAAGAGAGAGCGAAGAGAGCAAAGGAAGAAGTCTTTAGAAGCAGAAGAAGAGAGACAATCAGTAACAAAACTCAGGAGGAATCTACCCAGATTCATAGGACACGCCATGAGATTAGGTGTCCAGTCCTGGAATATCTGAAAAGGGCAGAGGCAGACAAAGAGAGAAGATGATAGATGGACTGATAAAGTGTCGTGCAGAAAGAACACCGGTCCACCTCATAGATGGACTGATAAAGTGTCGTGCAGAAAGAACACCGGTCCACCTCATAGATGGACTGATAAAGTGTCGTGCAGAAAGAACACTGGTCCAGCTCATAGATGGACTGATAAAGTGTCGTGCAGAAAGAACACCGGTCCAGCTCATAATTAACTCACAGAATAGAGAGTTGTGGAAGAGCATGACCGCCAACGCTTGTGGGCATTTATATATCACACAATAGCCTTACTTTGTTTCCAGACAATTAGTAATGTACTGTATTTATCTATCTTAAAGATGAGTAAAATTTGCAAGATTAATACGATGTCCGTCCGTCCATCCATCCATCCATCCATCCATCCATCCGGTAGGTAAGGCCAAGTTAAATCATAAAATTCTATGGCACAAAGCTCCACCATATCTGTGACCGTTGTTCAAATCCAACCCAAAACACAGTCAACGCTTAAGCAATTATATTCTCCCACAATTAAGGCTTGACATATTTAAAAAAAGCTTCTCTTACTCAGATGCCCACCTTTGGAATGCCCTACCAACTTATGTAAAACTTACAAGTAATATTCGTTCTTATAACTTCAAACTTTGTCAACATCTGTTTAATATGGACTATATGCCTCCCTAAGCATAGTCTAAAGTAGTTTAAAGTAAGGTTTGATTGCTGTAATTTTTGACTGCTTTTCTATAAATTTTAGTTTTGAATGAATGTAAGAATGCAAGTTTATTTCATGTTGTGTCATAAATCAGAGCGTAGAGTGTATGGACATGAGATAAGTTTATTACTTATTTATGTAATCATTTAATGTGTCTTCATGATTATTATGCTCATTAACAAATGCTGAATGACTGTGACTGAGTGAAAGCTGTATGATGAAGAGTAGAATGTTAGACGGGCCTGTGTGTCCAATTCTTAACCCTTTGAAAATAAAGATCCACCCACCCATCCATCCATCCATCTGTAATGCAGTGTTGTGAGTTCATTTATACAGGAACATTTTTTTGTTGTTAGAAAATGCCATACGGTAGTGTAAGGGCCACAATTTTAACGTTACCTACAAGTTATGTACGGTTAGTTCCCTTCCTTTCGGTTTTTCTCTCTTTCTAACCAACACCTAGTTGTCCACAAAAACTCAACATGGATACACATCCATCATCTGCCAGTGGATGATAATTCACACAGAATATCTCTAGAGACAGAGCTGTCTCCACCCAGCTGGAATTAACAATGTCTTCAGCTTTCTGTAACTTCTTTATTTTTCCACTGGCCTTTTTTTATACTCTACTTTCTTTCTCTATGCACCACCATCCTATTTCCTTCTCTGCCAACATATTGGTCTTGTCCTATTCACCAGTTTCACATTTCCTCCCTGCAGGTGTTTATGTTCTTCATTCATTATCTCTCCGCATCCCCTTTTCCCTCCCCTCTCTCCTTCCCCCCCCCCCCGACACCTCTAGCGGCTATCATGTTTCTATTGCCTTCCCCCCACCCCTTTCTCCCACTTGTTCTCCTCCTCTCTCTCCACCTCTTCTTTACGATTGGCTCTATCGGGCATCTTTTGTTGGAGGCAGCGTGCTCTTTCCTTCTCCCTTCTACCACACACATTTCTGTTTTTTACTTGGAGGAAGACACATTCAGATAAGTTCTTTGTGTTTTTGTTTCGTTGTGTATGTATCCTCGAATAAGGCTCACGCCGAAATATCGGATGTTGTATGTTTTTCATTTATACATTCTCATACTTTCTATTCGTTTTTTTCCCTCACCTTACTCACTCCCTCCCTCACTGTGTAAAACTGCACCATACACCTCTATCTATCTCTAGAGAGAACACATATCCATCACCTGCCACTGGATGGTAATCCACACAGAATATCTCTAGAGAGAACACACATCCATCACCTGCCACTGGATGGTAATCCACACAGAATATCTCTAGAGAGAACACACATCCATCACCTGCCACTGGATGGTAATCCACACAGAATATCTCTAGAGAGAACAGTGATCATAGAGAGTCCTGACCTACCTTGACAACACAACCACAGACAACAAATTCTAATTGTTTTTGTGAAATGCTTACAGTTTATGCATTTGCTCACACATACATACATTCAATCTGTGGCCAACAAACTCAGACAACAGACTTTACTGTGATATGATTACTGTTTATATTATTTGTCCACACACATTTTCCCACTGATAAGACTCTATTGTGATATGATTACTGTTTATATTATTTATCCACACATTATCCCACTGACAAGACTCTATTGTGATATGATTATAGTTTATATTCACAAACATTCTCCCACTGACAAATTCAGACAAGACTCTACTGTGATATGATTATAGTTTATATTCACAAACATTCTCCTACTAACAAACTCAGATAAGACTCTATTGTGATATGATTATAGTTTATGTTCACAAACATTCTCCCACTGACAAACTCAGATAAGACTCTATTGTGATATGGTTATAGTTTATGTTCACAAACATTCTCCCACTGACAAACTCAGATAAGACTCTATTGTGATATGATTATAGTTTATATTCACAAACATTCTCCCACTGACAAACTCAGACAAGACTCTACTGTGATATGGTTATAGTTTATGTTCACAAACATTCTCCTACTGACAAACTCAGATAAGACTATTGTGATATGATTATAGTTTATGTTCACAAACATTCTCCCACTGACAAACTCAGATAAGACTCTATTGTGATATGGTTATAGTTTATGTTCACAAACATTCTCCCACTGACAAACTCAGATAAGACTCTATTGTGATATGATTATAGTTTATATTCACAAACATTCTCCCACTGACAAACTCAGACAAGACTCTACTGTGATATGGTTATAGTTTATGTTCACAAACATTCTCCCACTGACAAACTCAGATAAGACTCTATTGTGATATGATTATAGTTTATGTTCACAAACATTCTCCCACTGACAAACTCAGACAAGACTCTATTGTGATATGGTTATAGTTTATGTTCACAAACATTCTCCCTCCAAACTCAGACAACAGACTTTATTTAGTAACACAAGAATAACTTGTGTATAAGTATACACAACTAAGTATATAACTGTACACAAAGCTACTGCAGTAATGTTGTGATAATAAAATGTATAAACTAGGAAAAAAGTAGGAACAGCTTTAATAATAAACGAGCACACAGTTGTGATGTTTCGGTGTGAGCCTTAATTGTACAAAAACAGGACAAAGAAACAGAGAAAGAAGATAAAATGTAAATTCACATGAATGCTATTTTAAAAAGTATGAATGGAAAAAAATAGAAAATAAAATAAATGGAGCACTTAGCTGTGGCTTGTAAGAGGCTGTGTGCAGAAATGTGCATGAGGGATTGTTGAGATTGTTTAAATGGAGACTTGTGATGTGTGATAGGTGGGTCATATAGGGAGAGGGGGACCACAGAAAAGAGAGAGAGTGATATAATGGTAATCTAGCTGAGAGAAGGCAGAATAGGTGATTGCAGTTTGTAGTTTGATCCCGTGAGGTGGTTTTGAAATATGTGTAGCAAGTGAGAAAAGAGTGAAACTTGGTGCAAAGGGAATATGACTGTGGGAGAAGGGAATGTTAGGTGTAACTGAATTGCGAGTTCAAGCCACATGGCTCCAGCGTCCCATATTCCTGAATGTAGCGGTTCTCAAGTGATAGGAGACTTCTGTCATCAGCGTGGCGGCATTGTTTCATGGCTGTTACCAGAAAATCAGATTTGCCTCTGTGGTTGAGGCCAATGAAATGATTATTATCACAATAAAGTCTCTTCACATGATTACAGTTTACGTACATTGCTCACCCACATACACACACCAACAAACTCAGACAACAGACTGTATTGTGATATGATTACAGTTTATGTATTTGCTGACACATATATTCTCTCACTGACAAACAACAACAACAACAACAACAACAACACAAAAATAAAAGCAATACTTCACAAAAGTTGTGGACTCTTCATCAAAGAACCACCAACAGGCAGGCACAAATGATACAGAATAACATGTTATAACTGGTGAGGTTATATTTAACACACTTGTATATAACACACATGTGGGATATGTGTCTAGATATATTCACCAGCACATAAAGACAAGTGTTTATGTGGTAGCATCATGTATTCCAATCAAAACTGTTTTAGTTTAGGTCACAGATTTTGCCAAATCTGAGAGACGACAAGATGTTCACACAATTAAGCCAGGATGTCACCAGGATAAACATGTTGATTTTCCAAGAAGCTGCCAGGTTGTCATGTTGAGTTTAACTGTGCACTGTCTTGCAGACGCAGGCCACCCAAGATTCTACTGGTGTGCAAACATACTAAAAATATATTTAGACACATAAAGGGAAAGAAATGTGTGTTGATTACACATCAATTCACAAATACTCTGCTGATCATGCATGTGTTTAAATAACACATTTTGTAAATATTTTACAAATATTAACATGCTCTAATATCACAGGCCAACTTAACTAAAGTTATGACAAACTGAAGTTATGACAAACTGAAGTTATGACAAACTGAAGTTATGACAAACTGAATTTATGACAAACTGAATGATAAGTTATTGTAAGACAAACAACACTTGTGCTTTGTAAGATGTCATGAAAACCAGTTTAGAGATGAAGCCCCATAAGGGCTGCAAGTGGCACAACAGAAGTTGTTTGACAAAATGATAACTGGCAGCTGTCATTAAAACATGACATTCACTTGTCTTAGTTATATCAGGAAAATGATAACTGGCAGCTGTCATTAATACATGATATTCACTTGTCTTAGTTATATCAGCAAATTGATAACTGGCAGCTGTCATTAATACATGACATTCACTTGTCTTAGTTATATCAGTAAAATGATAACTGGCAGCTGTCATTAACAAAAAAATGATGTCTTAGGTATGTTAGCAAAATGATAACTGGCAGCTGTCATTAACAAAAAAAATGATGTCTTAGGTATGTTAGCAAAATGATAACTGGCAGCTGTCATTAACAAAAAAAATGATGTCTTAGGTATGTTAGCAAAATGATAACTGGCAGCTGTTGTTACCCTATAACATTCACCTACTTTAGTTCTGTTTTTTTTAAATGCCATACATATGTGAGACTGCACAGTATATTTCCAAACAGTGAACTAAATAATACAGAAATATATGTTACTGCTGTATGTATCAATGTTTCTCTGACAATAAACAGTAAAACATTTGTTTATTGTTTTCAAACAGATAACATCCACACTCATCAAACTAAAACATCTAAACTCATCTTTAACTTCATTTCTCATTTCTCTCTGATAGTATCAATCTATTCATGGGCTGCTGATGTGTCATTACGTGCAACCTGCTTGTTTCTAGTTACATCAAACCAAAAGTTTAACATTTTATAAAAAAAATCTGCAGGAAAGGTGTGAAGATAGATCATCATCATCATCAATTGCTATCTACCTAGTAAAGGTTGTCAGTGAAGGTCTTCCACATCACCTTGTCTTGTGCTACGATAGCACATGTCAACATCTCTTGATGATCACATGTTACATTGTCATATGGTTTTTTAGTAAAAGTATGACTAAATATACATATATACCTGACTGGTAACACTATAAAGTATCTTATATCCTTCCCATGCCGTTAAACGTCACATAGGGCTCGCAAAGTAGTTCGCCAAGTTTTCCTGTTTTCGGCAAGTCTTTCAACCTCATCAAGGGATTTTATATATAAAGTATCTATAAGACTAAATATATACCTGACTGTTAACACTATAAAGTGTATATATATATATATATATATATCTCATCATCATCATGATGTGCCGTGCCGACTGGCGTTGGCTATTATGCTTCTCCAGATTACACGATCCTTCATGCAGGCCATCAGCTCAGTTGGTGATCTCCTCTCACACCATCCCGTCAGACTGTCCAGTATCATTTCTCTTGGTCTTCCTCTTGATCTTCTTCCATTTTTCCTGTTGTTATAATATTTTCAATGCCCCCTCTTCTCACTGCATGTCCTATGAAAGTACATTGTCTCTCTCTTATCTTTTTGACAAGGGTTTTTGTCTCTCCAGCTCTTCTCATACATTCTTCATTAGTTATTTTTGCTGTCCAGGGGATTCGCAACATTCTTCTAATAAACCACATTTCTGCTGCTATATATATATATATAAGACTAAATATATACCTGACTGGTAACACTATAAAGTATATATGACTATATATATATAAATACACACAAAGTCCACTACAGTAAAACTGTGATAACAAAATGTTACAACTATTTAAAACAAAAGTAGGAACAGCTTTATTAGTGAGCACACAGTTGTAAGGTTTTGATTTACACCTTAATCATAGAAAAACATACAGGACAAAGAAATAAGGATACAAGAGAAACTGAGAGGAATGCTCTCCAACAAATAGGAATGGGAGAAAATAGTAATAAAAGGGGGAGGAGTTGGCTGTGAGTTGCAAGAAGCTATGTCCAAGAGTGCATTAATGTCTGAATGAGGACTTGTCAGGTGCCACAATTCTGAGAAGTCTTGGGGTCTAATATGACTGAGAAAGTCTTGGGGTCTAATATGACTGAGAAAGTCTTGGGGTCTAATATGACTGAGAAAGTCTTGGGGTCTAATATGACTGAGAAGTCTTGGGGTCTAATATGACTGAGAAAGTCTTGGGGTCTAATATGACTGAGAAAGTCTTGGGGTCTAATATGACTGAGAAGTCTTGGGGTCTAATATGACTGAGAAAGTCTTGGGGTCTAATATGACTGAGAGAGTCTTGGGGTCTAATATGACTGAGAGAGTCTTGGGGTCTAATATGACTGAGAAAGTCTTGGGGTCTAATATGACTGAGAGAGTCTTGGGGTCTAATATGACTGAGAGAGTCTTGGGGTCTAATATGACTGAAAAAGTCTTGGGGTCTAATATGACTGAGAAAGTCTTGGGGTCTAATATGACTGAGAAAGTCTTGGGGTCTAATATGACTGAGAGAGTCTTGGGGTCTAATATGACTGAGAGAGTCTTGGGGTCTAATATGACTGAGAGTTAGGCTGCTGGAGACTAGGGTAAACTTCTGATAACACACACAAACTCGCCTACATCTCCTGGCATTCTGTCTCTACTTAGAGACACAATCTCACCTATGTCTCCTGGCGTCCTGTCTCTACTTAGAGACACAATTTTACCTACATCTCCTGGCATCCTGTTTCTACTTAGAGACACAATCTCACCTATGTCTCCTGGTATTTTACGTTTATTCTGCAGTTACTATTCAATAATTGAAACTAAGTGATTCTAAGAACAAATAAAACTGAGTGAACATTTTTCTAACTAAAGTGAAAATGAATGAACATTTTTCTAACTAAAGTGAAAATGAATGAACATTTTTCTAACTAAAGTGAAAATGAATGAACATTTTTCTAACTAAAGTGAAACTGAGTAAACATTTTTCTTACGAAAGAGCAAGTTAAATGAAGAAAAGTAAAAAAAAAGTGCAAAACTTGACACTTTCAAGTGAAACAAAACAAATCTCTATTCACAACGTATTTATATCAGAACCAGAAAATGAAGGAGTTTGATTCTAAAGCATATGTGTAGAAATGATCAGACATATACAGACATATAACTACTTTCAGTGGAAGGCTATAACAACTTTTTATTTTAGAACAGATAATTTTATGCACAGAAATGTCCCCTTGCTGTCTCCTCTCTGTGCGCCTGGATACATGATGAGCTTCAAGTCTTTGATGAGGAATATATGGCCTTGAACTCTACAGAGAGGAGAGAAATATTTGAAGAAAACAAGCTAGTGAAGTGTTGGATACAAAATGTTGGATGAAGGCTGTGTAGCATGGCAACAGATGACAACTCGAGCATAACAAATGGAATTAACAAATTGTTGGACTCTAGAAATCATACAAACACTAAAATCACACCAAAACAGAATGTTGGACTCTCTAGAAACTACACAAACACTAAAATCACACCAAAACAGAATGTTGGACTCTCTAGAAACTACACAAACACTAAAATCACAGCAAAACAGAATGTTGGACTCTCTAGAAACTACACAAACACTAAAATCACACCTATGTCTCCTGGTTTTTACGTTTATTCTGCAGTTACTATTCAATAATTGAAACTAAGTGAACATTTTTCTAAGAACAAATAAAACTGAGTGAACATTTTTCTAACTAAAGTGAAAATGAATGAACATTTTTCTAACTAAAGTGAAAATGAATGAACATTTTTCTAACTAAAGTGAAAATGAATGAACATTTTTCTAACTAAAGTGAAACTGAGTAAACATTTTTCTTACGAAAGAGCAAGTTAAATGAAGAAAAGTAAAAAAAAGTGCAAAACTTGACACTTTCAAGTGAAACAAAACAAATCTCTATTCACAACGTATTTATATCAGAACCAGAAAATGAAGGAGTTTGATTCTAAAGCATATGTGTAGAAATGATCAGACATATACAGACATATAACTACTTTCAGTGGAAGGCTATAACAACTTTTTATTTTAGAACAGATAATTTTATGCACAGAAATGTCCCCTTGCTGTCTCCTCTCTGTGCGCCTGGATACATGATGAGCTTCAAGTCTTTGATGAGGAATATATGGCCTTGAACTCTACAGAGAGGAGAGAAATATTTGAAGAAAACAAGCTAGTGAAGTGTTGGATACAAAATGTTGGATGAAGGCTGTGTAGCATGGCAACAGATGACAACTCGAGCATAACAAATGGAATTAACAAATTGTTGGACTCTAGAAATCATACAAACACTAAAATCACACCAAAACAGAATGTTGGACTCTCTAGAAACTACACAAACACTAAAATCACACCAAAACAGAATGTTGGACTCTCTAGAAACTACACAAACACTAAAATCACAGCAAAACAGAATGTTGGACTCTCTAGAAACTACACAAACACTAAAATCACACCAAAACAGAATGTTGGACTCTCTAGAAACTACACAAACACTAAAATCACTCCAATACAGAATGTTGGACTCTCTAGAAACTACACAAACACTAAAATCACACCAAAACAGAATGTTGGACTCTCTATAAACTACACAAACACTAAATCACAGCAAAACAGAATGTTGGACTCTCTAGAAACTACACAAACACTAAAATCACACCAAAACAGAATGTTGGACTCTCTAGAAACTACACAAAAACTAAAATCACACCAAAACAGAATGTTGGACTCTCTAGAAACTACACAAACACTAAAATCACACCAAAACAGAATGCTGGACTCTCTAGAAACTACACAAAAACTAAAATCACACCAAAACAGAATGTTGGACTCTCTAGAATCTACAAAAATACTAAAATCACACCAAAACAGAATGTTGGACTCTCTAGAAGCCACACAAACACTAAAATCACACCAAAACAGAATGTTGGACTCTCTAGAAACTACACAAACACTAAAATCACTCCAATACAGAATGTTGGACTCTCTAGAAACTACACAAACACTAAAATCACACCAAAACAGAATGTTGGACTCTCTAGAAACTACACAAACACTAAAATCACAGCAAAACAGAATGTTGGACTCTCTAGAAACTACACAAACACTAAAATCACACCAAAACAGAATGTTGGACTCTCTAGAAACTACACAAAAACTAAAATCACACCAAAACAGAATGTTGGACTCTCTAGAAACTACACAAACACTAAAATCACACCAAAACAGAATGCTGGACTCTCTAGAAACTACACAAAAACTAAAATCACACCAAAACAGAATGTTGGACTCTCTAGAATCTACAAAAATACTAAAATCACACCAAAACAGAATGTTGGACTCTCTAGAAGCCACACAAACACTAAAATAACAGATTGCGAACCAAGAAGAAGAAGACTAAAATAACAGTGAAACAGAATGGAACAGAGTTAACACATGAAACTACATACTGCCAGTGTGTACACTGCCAAGACAGCTCATACTGTTGATGTCAAGACAGCTCATATTGTTGATGTCATGATGGCTCATATTGTTGATGTCACGATGGCTTATACTGCTGATGGTAAGACAGTGTTTGGTGAAATTTATCTTGGCACAAAACATGACAGAGATGTTTTGAGAGAGAGAGAGAGAGAGAGTGAGTGAGTGAGTGGGTGAGTGAGAGAGAGAGTAGTGAAAAATAAGAAAATAAGAAAGAAAGTGACATGAAAGAAACCTGTGTAAGTTTCCCTCTATGAGCACTGCCACCTACCTGAGTAATCCACCTTGCCATCCTTGTTGAGATCCGCCTCCCTGATCATCTCCTGTGCTTCGGCCTGCTCATCAGATTAGACAGAAACATTTTTAAGTTCATTAATTTTAGTTCACTTCCAAGTATTAACATTTTAACAATTCTGTAATGTTAAAGGTTTTATAGAAGTAACATCTTTAGCAAGTGTGTCACAATTTTAGTGTGTTACAGATGTTCTATCAGCTTCCTCTAACTGTTGTCTACATCATGCACACAGGGCCAGGAAGATGTAGCAAACCTGACCTAGTACATACATTGAAACATGTCCACGATATGCTTTCGGTCTCTTGACTGATGTTTGTCATGAGATCTTCTTGACTGATGTTTGTCATGAGGTCTTGACTGATGTTTGTCATGAGATCTTCTTGACTGATGTTTGTCATGAGGTCCTGTGGACTGATGTTTGTCATGAGGTCTTCTGGACTGATGTTTGTCATGAGATCTTCTTGACTGATGTTTGTCATGATGTTTTCTTGACTGATGTTTGTCATGAGGTCTTCTGGACTGATGTTTGTCATGAGGTCTTCTGGTCTTCTTGACTGATGTTTGTCATGAGGTCTTCTTGACTGATGTTTGTCATGAGGTCTTCTTGACTGACGTTTGTTATGAAGTCTTCTGTTCTTCTTGACTGAAGTTTGTCATGAGGTCTTCTTGACTGTTGTTTGTCATGAGGTCTTCTTGACTGTTGTTTGTCATGAGGTCTTCTTGACTGTTGTTTGTCATGAGGTCTTCTTGACTGATGTTTGTCATAAGGTCTTCTGGTTGTTTGAACTGATGTTTGTCATGAGGTCTTATGTTCTTCTGAACTTATGTTTGGCATGAGATCTTCTGGGCTGAGGTCTTCTGAACTGAAGTTTGTCATTAGGTCTTCTGGTCTTCTTGACTGATGTTTGTCATGAGGTCTTCTGAACTGATGTTTGTCATGAGGTCTTCTGGACTGATGTTTGTCATGAGGTATTCTGGACTGAAGTTTGTCATGAGGTCTTCTGGACTGATGTTTGTCATGAAGTCTTCTGGACTGATGTTTGTCATGAGGTCTTCTGGACTGATGTTGTCATGAGGTCTTCTGGACTGATGTTTGTCATGAGGTCTTCTGGTCTTCTTGACTGATGTTTGTCATGAGGTCTTCTTGACTGATGTTTGTCATGAGGTCTTCTTGACTGACGTTTGTTATGAAGTCTTCTGTTCTTCTTGACTGAAGTTTGTCATGAGGTCTTCTTGACTGTTGTTTGTCATGAGGTCTTCTTGACTGTTGTTTGTCATGAGGTCTTCTTGACTGTTGTTTGTCATGAGGTCTTCTTGACTGATGTTTGTCATAAGGTCTTCTGGTTGTTTGAACTGATGTTTGTCATGAGGTCTTATGTTCTTCTGAACTTATGTTTGGCATGAGATCTTCTGGGCTGAGGTCTTCTGAACTGAAGTTTGTCATTAGGTCTTCTGGTCTTCTTGACTGATGTTTGTCATGAGGTCTTCTGAACTGATGTTTGTCATGAGGTCTTCTGGACTGATGTTTGTCATGAGGTATTCTGGACTGAAGTTTGTCATGAGGTCTTCTGGACTGATGTTTGTCATGAAGTCTTCTGGACTGATGTTTGTCATGAAGTCTTCTGGACTGATGTTTGTCATGAGGTCTTCTGGACTGATGTTTGCCATGAAGTCTTCTGGACTAATGTTTATCATGAAGTCTTCTAGACTGATGTTTGTCATGAAGTCTTCTGGACTGATGTTTGTCATGAAGTCTTCTGGGCTGATGTTATTCATGAGATCTTCTGGTCTTCTGAACTGCTGTTTGTCATGTGACCTTCTGGTCTGCTGAACTGGTATTTGTAATGAGGTCTTCTGTACTGATGTTTGTCATGAAGTCTTCTGGACTGATGTTTGTCATTAAGTCTTCTGGATTGATGTTTGTCATGAAGTCTTCTGGACTGATGTTTGTCATTAGGTCTTCTGGACTGATGTTTGTCATGAAGTCTTCTGGACTGATGTTTATCATGAAGTCTTCTAGACTGATGTTTGTCATTAAGTCTTCTGGACTGATATTTGTCATGAAGTCTTCTGGACTGATGTTTGTCATAAAGTCTTCTGGGCTGATGTTATTCATGAGATTTTCTGGTCTTCTGAACTGCTGTTTGTCATGTGACCTTCTGGTCTGCTGAACTGGTATTTGTAATGAGGTCTTCTGGTCTTCTGTACTGATGTTTGTCATGAGGTCTTCTGGTCTTCTGTACTGATGTTTGTCATGAACTCTTCTGGTCTGCTGAACTGATGTTTGTCATGAGGTCTTGACTGATGTTGTCATGAAGTCTTCTGGTCTGCTGAACTGATGTTGTCATGAGGTCTTCTGGACTGATGTTTGTCATGAGGTCTTCTGGACTGATGTTTGTCATGAGGTCTTCTGGACTGATGTTTGTCATGAAGTCTTCTGGTCTGCTGAACCAATATTTGTCATGAGGTCTTCAGGTCTGCTGAACTGATGTTTGTCATGAGGTCTTCTGGGAAACCTTAAAACATTTCATGAAGGTAGAATGATGTCTCTTATGCCAGTTCCCCTTCACACAATGATCTATTTCTTCACAACAGTCTCCCAATTACAAGAAGATATCTCAGCTCTTCCAATTACAAGGAGATACCTTAGTTCTTCCAATTACAAGGAGATACCTTAGTTCTTCCTATTACAAGGAGATACCTCAGTTCTTCCAATTACAAGGAGATACCTCAGTTCTTCCAATTACAAGGAGACACCTCAGTTCTTCATATTACAAGGAGATACTCAGTTCTTCATATTACAAGGAGATATCTCAGTTCTTCCTATTACAAGGAGATACCTCAGTTCCTCATATTACAAGGAGATACCTCAGTTCTTCCTATTACAAGGAGATACCTCAGTTCCTCATATTACAAGGAGATACCTCAGATCTTCCTATTACAGGGAGATAACTCAGTTCTTCCTAATATAAGGAGACACCTCAGATCTTCCTGTTACTAGGAGATACCTCAGATCTTCCTGTTACTAGGAGATACCTCAGATCTTCCTGTTACAAGGAGATACCTCAGTTCTTCCTATTACAAGGAGATACCTCAGTTCTTCCAATTACAAGGAGACACCTCAGTTCTTCATATTACAAGGAGATACCTCAGTTCCTCATATTACAAGGAGATACCTCAGTTCTTCCTATTACAAGGAGATACCTCAGTTCCTCATATTACAAGGAGATACCTCAGTTCTTCCTATTACAAGGAGATACCTCAGTTCCTCATATTACAAGGAGATACCTCAGATCTTCCTATTACAGGGAGATACCTCAGTTCTTCCTAATATAAGGAGACACCTCAGATCTTCCTGTTACTGGAGATACCTCAGATCTTCCTGTTACTAGGAGATACCTCAGATCTTTCTGTTACTAGGAGATACCTCAGATCTTTCTGTTACTAGGAGATACCTCAGATCTTCCTGTTACAAGGAGATATCTCAGGAACGAAAATAATGGCTTTTGTGAAGATCGAGAATATTATCATTGTATGACCTTGACATCAAATTATCTCCTACCATGGTTATTTGTTCCCCAAGCTGTTTCAGGACGTTGTAGAGTTCTTCTGCGGAAATGAAGCCGTCATGGTTGGCGTCAAAAGCTTTGAAAACTTCCCTCAGCTCCGTCTCTGGGTCCATTGTTACCTTCCTAGCAAAGATGTCCACGAACTCGTCAAAGTCGATGGTGCCACTTCCTGCGTGCGGAAATCAAAAACATGGATCAGAAGTGAAACTGTCACAAAATTCAAACGGTGTTGTAGGGAGATTTTTTAATACATAAATATCAACATTTCTCTCAAAGTTTTGTCATGTGACCTTCTGGTCTGCTGAACTGGTATTTGTAATGAGGTCTTCTGGTCTTCTGTACTGATGTTTGTCATGAACTCTTCTGGTCTGCTGAACTGATGTTTGTCATGAGGTCTTCTGGACTGATGTTTGTCATGAACTCTTCTGGTCTGCTGAACTGATGTTTGTCATGAGGTCTTCAGGTCTGCTGAACTGATGTTTGTCATGAGGTCTTCTGGACTGATGTTTGTCATGAGGTCTTCTGGACTGATGTTTGTCATGAGGTCTTCTGGACTGATGTTTGTCATGAGGTCTTCTGATCTTCTGGACTGATGTTTGTCATGAGGTCTTCTGATCTTCTGGACTGATGTTTGTCATGAGGTCTTCAGGTCTGCTGAACTGATGTTTGTCATAAGGTCTTCTGGTCTGATGTTTGTCATGAGGTCTTCTGATCTTCTGGACTGATGTTTGTCATGAGGTCTTCTGGACTGATGTTTGTGATGAGGTCTTCTGGACTGATGTTTGTCATGAGGTCTTCTGGACTGATGTTTGTCATGAGGTCTTCTGGACTGATGTTTGTCATGAGGTCTTCTGGACTGATGTTTGTCATGAGGTCTTCTGGACTGATGTTTGTCATGAGGTCTTCTGGACTGATGTTTGTCATGAGGTCTTCTGGTCTGCTGAACCAATATTTGTCATGAGGTCTTCAGGTCTGCTGAATTGATGTTTGTCATGAGGTCTTCTGGACTGATGTTTGTCATGAGGTCTTCTGGGAAACCTTAAAACATTTCATGAAGGTAGAATGATGTCTATTATGCCAATTCCCCTTCACACAATGATCTATTTCTTCACAACAGTCTCCCAATTACAAGAAGATATCTCAGCTCTTCCAATTACATGGAGATACCTCAGTTCTTCCAATTACAAGGAGATACCTTAGTTCTTCCTATTACAAGGAGATACCTCAGTTCTTCATATTACAAGGAGATACCTCAGTTCTTCCAATTACAAGGAGATACCTCAGTTCTTCATATTACAAGGAGATACCTCAGTTCCTCATATTACAAGGAGATATCTCAGTCTTCCTATTACAAGGAGATACCTCAGTTCTTCATATTACAAGGAGATACTCAGTTCTTCCAATTACAAGGAGATACCTCAGTTCCTCATATTACAAGGAGATACCTCAGATCTTCCTATTACAAGGAGATACCTCAGTTCTTCCTGTTACAGGGAGATAACTCAGTTCTTCCTAATATAAGGAGACACCTCAGCTCTTCCTGTTACTAGGAGATACCTCAGATCTTCCTGTTACTAGGAGATACCTCAGATCTTCCTGTTACTAGGAGATACCTCAGATCTTCCTGTTACTAGAGATACCTCAGATCTTCCTGTTACAAGGAGATATCTCAGGAACGAAAATAATGGCTTTTGTGAAGATCGAGAATATTATCATTGTATGACCTTGACATCAAATTATCTCCTACCATGGTTATTTGTTCCCCAAGCTGTTTCAGGACGTTGTAGAGTTCTTCTGCGGAAATGAAGCCGTCATGGTTGGCGTCAAAAGCTTTGAAAACTTCCCTCAGCTCCGTCTCTGGGTCCATTGTTACCTTCCTAGCAAAGATGTCCACGAACTCGTCAAAGTCGATGGTGCCACTTCCTGCGTGCGGAAATCAAAAACATGGATCAGAAGTGAAACTGTCACAAAATTCAAACGGTGTTGTAGGGAGATTTTTTAATACATAAATATCAACATTTCTCTCAAAGTTTTGACTTCTCAGGTGATTGTCAGATCTTATAACTTCTGGAGTGTCAGAAATGTCTGAGGAAGTTTTTATAATCTTTGCCTTATTATTTTTTTTATTAGTTTTCAATGATGTGCAACTAACTTTCTGGGGACTTGATTTTTTTTTTCTTTTACTGGCTACCCGGGCACATGTTTTGTCTTTGCTCAAAAGTTCATCTTTGTTGCTTCCAATTTCTGCTTCGTCAGCTTTGTTAAAAGAAGGTCGCTTTTCATCTTGGAAAGTACGGTGGCTTTTCATCTTGCAAAGTACGGTGGATTTTCTGTACTTTGCCCGTATTGCGCCAACTTGTTTATGAGTGTACTCAGACAGCTTTTCATTAGAGAGACTAATCGCGGAAAGAAGGGGGGATGAGGGGGTGGGAAAGAGAGAGAGAAAGAGAGAGATTAGGGGGTGTGAGAAAGAGACAGAGAAATTAGGGGGTGAGAAAGAGACGAGAGTTAGGGGGTGAGAAAGAGACAGAGAGATTAGGGGGTGAGAAAGAGAGAGAGATTAGGGGGTGAGAAAGAGAGAGAGATTAGGGGGTGAGAAAGAGAGAGAGATTAGGGGGTGAGAAAGAGACAGAGATTAGGGGGTGAGAAAGAGACAGAGTTTAGGGGGTGAGAAAAAGAGAGATTAGGGGGTGAGAAAGAGAGAGAGAGAGATTAGGGGGTGAGAAAGAGAGAGAGATTAGGGGGTGAGAAAGAGAGATTAGGGGGTGAGAAAGAGAGAGAGATTAGGGGGTGAGAAAGGTCTTCTGGACTGATGTTTGTCATGAGGTCTTCTGGGAACCTTAAAACATTTCATGAAGGTAGAATGATGTCTATTATGCCAATTCCCCTTCACACAATGATCTATTTCTTCACAACAGTCTCCCAATTACAAGAAGATATCTCAGCTCTTCCAATTACATGGAGATACCTCAGTTCTTCCAATTACAAGGAGATACCTTAGTTCTTCCTATTACAAGGAGATACCTCAGTTCTTCATATTACAAGGAGATACCTCAGTTCTTCCAATTACAAGGAGATACCTCAGTTCTTCATATTACAAGGAGATACCTCAGTTCCTCATATTACAAGGAGATATCTCAGTTCTTCCTATTACAAGGAGATACCTCAGTTCTTCATATTACAAGGAGATACCTCAGTTCTTCCAATTACAAGGAGATACCTCAGTTCCTCATATTACAAGGAGATACCTCAGATCTTCCTATTACAAGGAGATACCTCAGTTCTTCCTGTTACAGGGAGATAACTCAGTTCTTCCTAATATAAGGAGACACCTCAGCTCTTCCTGTTACTGGAGATACCTCAGATCTTCCTGTTACTAGGAGATACCTCAGATCTTCCTGTTACTAGGAGATACCTCAGATCTTCCTGTTACTAGAGATACCTCAGATCTTCCTGTTACAAGGAGATATCTCAGGAACGAAAATAATGGCTTTTGTGAAGATCGAGAATATTATCATTGTATGACCTTGACATCAAATTATCTCCTACCATGGTTATTTGTTCCCCAAGCTGTTTCAGGACGTTGTAGAGTTCTTCTGCGGAAATGAAGCCGTCATGGTTGGCGTCAAAAGCTTTGAAAACTTCCCTCAGCTCCGTCTCTGGGTCCATTGTTACCTTCCTAGCAAAGATGTCCACGAACTCGTCAAAGTCGATGGTGCCACTTCCTGCGTGCGGAAATCAAAAACATGGATCAGAAGTGAAACTGTCACAAAATTCAAACGGTGTTGTAGGGAGATTTTTTAATACATAAATATCAACATTTCTCTCAAAGTTTTGACTTCTCAGGTGATTGTCAGATCTTATAACTTCTGGAGTGTCAGAAATGTCTGAGGAAGTTTTTATAATCTTTGCCTTATTATTTTTTTTATTAGTTTTCAATGATGTGCAACTAACTTTCTGGGGACTTGATTTTTTTTTTCTTTTACTGGCTACCCGGGCACATGTTTTGTCTTTGCTCAAAAGTTCATCTTTGTTGCTTCCAATTTCTGCTTCGTCAGCTTTGTTAAAAGAAGGTCGCTTTTCATCTTGGAAAGTACGGTGGCTTTTCATCTTGCAAAGTATGGTGGATTTTCTGTACTTTGCCCGTATTGCGCCAACTTGTTTATGAGTGTACTCAGACAGCTTTTCATTAGAGAGACTAATCGCGGAAAGAAGGGGGGATGAGGGGGTGGGAAAGAGAGAGAGAGAAAGAGAGAGATTAGGGGGGTGAGGGGTGAGAAAGAGACAGAGAAATTAGGGGGTGAGAAAGAGACAGAGAGATTAGGGGGTGAGAAAGAGACAGAGAGATTAGGGGGTGAGAAAGAGAGAGAGATTAGGGGGTGAGAAAGAGAGAGATTAGGGGGTGAGAGAAGAGAGAGAGATTAGGGGGTGAGAAAGAGACAGAGATTAGGGGGTGAGAAAGAGACAGAGTTTAGGGGGTGAGAAAAGAGAGATTAGGGGGTGAGAAAGAGAGAGAGGAGATTAGGGGGTGAGAAAGAGAGAGAGATTAGGGGGTGAGAAAGAGAGATTAGGGGGTGAGAAAGAGAGAGAGATTAGGGGGTGAGAAAGAGAGAGAGATTAGGGGGTGGGAAAGAGACAGAGTTTAGGGGGTGAGAAAAAGAGAGATTAGGGGGTGAGAGAAAGAGAGAGAGAGAGATTAGGGGGTGAGAAAGAGAGAGAGATTAGGGGGTGAGAAAGAGAGAGAGATTGGGGGTGAGAAAGAGACAGAGTTTAGGGGGTGAGAAAGAGAGAGAGATTAGGGGGTGAGAAAGAGACAGAGATTAGGGGGTGAGAAAGAGAGAGAGATTAGGGGGTGAGAAAGAGAGAGAGATTAGGGGGTGAGAAAGAGAGAGATTAGGGGTTGAGAAGAGACAGAGATTAGGGGGTGAGAAAGAGAGAGATCAAGGGGTGAGAAAGAGACAGAGATTAGGGGGTGAGAAAGAGACAGAGATTAGGGGTTGAGAAAGAGACAGAGATTAGGGGTTGAGAAAGAGACAGAGATTAGGGGGTGAGAAAGAGACAGAGATTAGGGGGTGAGAAAGAGAGAGATTAGGGGGTGAGAAAGAGAGAGAGAGATTAGGGGGTGAGAAAGAGAGAGAGAGATTAGGGGGGTGAAAGAGAGAGAGAGATTAGGGGGTGAGAAAGAGAGAGAGATTAGGGGGTGAGAAAGAGAGAGAGATTAGGGGGTGAGAAAGAGAGAGAGAGATTAGGGGGTGAGAAAGAGAGAGAGAGAGATTAGGGGGTGAGAAAGAGAGAGAGAGATTAGGGGGTGAGAAAGAGATTAGGGGGTGAGAAAGAGAGAGAGATTAGGGGGTGATAAAGAGAGAGAGATTAGGGGGTGAGAAAGACAGAGAAATTAGGGGGTGAGAAAGAGAGAGAGAGATTAGGGGGTGAGAAAGAGAGAGAGATAGGGGGTGAGAAAGAGAGAGAGATTAGGGGGTGAGAAAGAGACAGAGTTTAGGGGGTGAGAAAGAGAGAGAGTTTAGGGGGTGAGAAAGAGACAGAGTTAGGGGGTGAGAAAGAGACAGAGATTAGGGGGTGAGAAAGAGACAGAGTTTCTTATCTTATATCTTATATCCTTCCCGTGCCGTTAGACGTCACATAGGGCTCGCAAAGTAGTTCGCCAATTTTTCCTGTCTTCGGCGAGTCTTTCAACCTCATCAAAGGATTTTATGCCTGTTAACTTGGCCTCTCTTAATAGACAGAGTTTAGGGGGTGAGAAAGAGAGAGAGATCAAGGGGTGGAAAAGAGAGAGATTAGGGGGTGAGAAAGAAAGAGAGAGAGAGAGATTAGGGGATGGGAAAGAGAGAGAGATTATGGGGTGGGAAAGAGAGAGATTAGGGAGTGCGAAAGAGAGAGAGATTAGGGGGTGAGAAAGAGAGAGAGATTAGGGGATGGGAAAGAGAGAGAGATTAGGAAGTAGGAATGAGAGAGAGATTGGGGGTAGGAAAGAGACAGAGATTAGGGGGTGGGAAAGAGAGATTAGGGTGTGGGAAAGAGAGAGATTAGGGTTGAGAAAGATAGAGATTAGGAAGTGGGAAAGAGAGAGATTAGGGGGTGGGAAAGAGACACAGATTAGGGGGTGGGAAAGAGAGAAATTGGGGATAGGAAAGATTGGTGGGAAAGAGACGGAAATTAGGGGGCAGGAAAGAGAAGAGAGAGATTAGGGGGTGGGAAAGAGACAGAAATTAGGGGGCAGGAAAGAGAAAGAGAGAGATTAGAAGGGGGTGGGAAAGAGAGAGATTAGGAGGAAAGAAAGAGAGAAATTAGGGGGTAGGAAAGAGAGAGAGAGAGGAGGTAGGAAAGAGAGAGAGAGAGGTTGGGGGAGGGGGGAAGCAACAGAAATTAGGGGGTGGGAAAGAGAGTTTAGGGGGTAGGACAGAGAGAGAGAAGGAGATTAAGGAGTAGGAAAGAGAGAGATTAGGGGGTAGGAAAGAGAGAGAGAGAGATTAGGGGGTAGGAAAGAGAGAGAGAGAGAGAGAGATTAGGGGGTAGGACAGAGAGAGAGAGATATATTAGAGGGTAGGAAGAGAGAGAGATTAGGGGGTAGGAAAGAGAGAGAGAGAGATTAGGGGGTAGGACAGAGAGAGAGAGAAGGAGATTAAGGAGTAGGAAAGAGAGAGATTAGAGGGTAGGACAGAGAGAGAAGGAGATTAAGGAGTAGGAAAGAGAGAGATTAGGGGGTAGGAAAGAGAGAGATTAGGGGGTAGGAAAGAGAGAGATTAGGGGGTAGGAAAGAGAGAGATTAGGGGGTAGGAAAGAGAGAGATTAGGGGGTAGGAAAGAGAGAGATTAGGGGGTAGGAAAGAGAGAGATTGGGGGTAGGAAAGAGAGAGATTAGGGGGTAGGAAAGAGAGAGATTAGGGGGTAGGAAAGAGAGAGAGAGAGAGAGATTAGGGGGTAGGAAAGAGAGAGGAGATTAGGGGGTAGGAAAGAGAGAGAGAGAGAGATTAGGGGGTAGGACAGAGAGAGAGAGAGATTAGAGGGTAGGAAAGAGAGAGATTAGGGGGTAGGAAAGAGAGAGATTAGGGGGTAGGAAAGAGAGAGATTAGGGGGTAGGAAAGAGAGAGATTAGGGGGTAGGAAAGAGAGAGATTAGGGGGTAGGAAAGAGAGAGATTAGGGGGTAGGAAAGAGAGAGATTAGGGGGTAGGAAAGAGAGAGATTAGGGGGTAGGAAAGAGAGAGATTAGGGGGTAGGAAAGAGAGAGAGGAGAGAGATTAGGGGGTAGGAAAGAGAGAGGAGATTAGGGGGTAGGAAAGAGAGAGAGAGAGAGATTAGGGGGTAGGACAGAGAGAGAGAGATTAGAGGGTAGGAAAGAGAGAGATTAGGGGGTAGGAAAGAGAGAGATTAGGGGGTAGGAAAGAGAGAGATTAGGGGGTAGGAAAAGAGAGGAGAGAGAGATTAGGGGGTAGGAAAGAGAGAGAGAGATTAGGGGGTAGGAAAGAGAGAGAGAGAGAGATTAGGGGGTAGGAAAGAGAGAGATTATGGGGTAGGAAAGAGAGAGAGAGATTAGGAGGTAGGAAAGAGAGAGAGAGATTAGGGGGTAGGAAGAGAGAGAGAGAGAGATTAGGGGGTAGGACAGAGAGAGAAAGATTAGGGGGTAGGACAGAGAGAGAGAAAGATTAGGGGGTAGGACAGAGAGAGAGAGAGATTAGGGGGTAGGAAAGAGAGAGAGAGAGAGATTAGGGGGTAGGACAGAGAGAGATTAGGGGGTAGGACAGAGAGAAGAGATTAGGGGGTAGGACAGAGAGAGAGAGAGATTAGGGGTGGGAAAGAGAGAGAAAGAGATTAGGGGGTGGGAAAGAGAAGAGAGAGATTAGGGGTGGGAAAGAGAAAGAGAGATTAGGGGTGGGAAAGAGAGAGAGATTAGGGGTGGGAAAGAGAAAGAGAGAGATTAGGGGGTGGGAAAGAGAAAGAGAGAGATTAGGGATGGGAAAGAGAAAGATAGAGAGATTTGGGGTTGGAAAGAGAAAGAGAGAGAGATTAGGGGGTGGGAAAGAGAAAGACAGATTAAGGGTGGGAAAGAGAAAGAGAGAGATTAGGGGTGGGAAAGAGAAAGAGAGAGATTAGGGGGTGGGAAAGAGAGAGAGAGAGATTAGGGGTGGGAAAGAGAGAGATATTAGGGGAGAAGAAAGAAAGAGAGAGAAAGAGATTGAGGGGAGAGAAAGAGGGAGAGATTGGGGGTAGGAAAGTGTGTATGTGTTAGAGAGAGAGACAGAGAAAGAGAGAGAGATGGCATTATAATACGAGAAAGTATAGCAGATAAATGTTATTTAATACACCTCCATCACCAGCTGTCATATGTATTTCTTTTACATGATTACTTGTGTAGTGTAACATGTAATACTTTATCATTACTACTCATTCTGTTACAAACAGCCTGTATGTACCGCTACAACCACTGTCACATTCTCTACACACGGCTACACATTTCTGTCACATTCTCTACACACGGCTACATCTATTATCATATTCTCTATACATGGCTACATCTACTATCACATTCTCTACACACGGCTTCATCTACTATCACATTCTCTACATACGGCTATACCTACTATCACATTCTCTACACACGGCTACACCTACTATCACATTCTCTAAACACGGCTACATCTACTATCACATTCTCTACAAACGGCTACACCTACTATCACATTCTCTAAACACTGCTACATCTACTATCACATTCTCTACACACGGCTACAACTACTATCACATTCTCTACACACGGCTACAACTACTATCACATTCTCTACATAGGTTACATCTACTATCACATTCGCTACACACGTCTACACCTACTATCACATTCTCTACATACGGCTACACCTACTACACACGGCTACACTTACTGTCTGTGTCGACGGCCCTGATAAAGTTCTTGATCTCATGTATGGACGGCCTTTGACCAAGGGAGACCATCACAGAGCCCAGCTCGTCCGACGTGATCATTCCGTCGCCGTTCTTATCAAACATGTGGAAGGCGTCTCTGATCTCTGTTGCGGGGAAAGAAAGAGATTGTTTACAAGTGTTAGTAGCCTAGTCTGAGTTGTATGTTTAAATGTACGTCCTGATAGACACGAGCTGTTTACTCATACATTTTTTTAAAAACTGCCTCCAGCCTTCATCATCATCTTCTTCTTCTTCTTCTTCAGCTTTCCGAGCCACTAAGGCTCACTGCTGTTCGCCTCCATTCCTCTCTTTTTTCTAGTCTTCTCTTTCCAGTTGGATAGTTTCCTTTATATCTTCTTCTATGTTGTCTTTCCATTTCTGTCTTGGTCTACCCCTTGGTCTTGTTTCCCTCATCTCTTGTGCGTACATAATTTTTGTTTGTCTGTTCTCTTCCATTCTTTCTACATGCCCCAGCCAGCGTAGTCTGTTCAGTTTCAAGACATTTATAATTCGTTAGGATTTAAATAAGCTGTTCAGTTCAATGTTCTTTCTAGCTCTCTGTTCTCCGCTGTTGGTATCCTTTATCGGACCAAAGATTCTTCTTAGGATCTTGTTCTCAAAGATCTGCAGTTGTTGTTCATCTTTCTTTGTTGTACTCCACGTTTCTGATCCATACATGACGGCTGGTCTTATTATAGTTTTGTAAATTGTTATTTTGGTGTTGTGGGACAGAGCTATACCAGTAGGAGTTTACTCCTGGCAGGTCCAGCCAAGCTGGGAAGGTCTGCGAGGGTAGGGGTCAGACCTTGCACCCTGGTCGTCCAGAGTAGGGGTTGGAGCACGGGTTCAACGACCCCATCTCCGTAAAAAAAAAAATAGTGTTACGGAAAAGATAGAGAAGCCTCGAAATTGGACACATAAAAATAGATTACGACCTTGGAACGACAAAAATATTACGAGATTTGGAACATGGAGTATAAGAAGCTTATACAGACAATGTGGAGCCAAAGAAGTAGCCAGTCCAAACTCAGTTTGAGATGAAAGACAAGTAAGAAGTCAAAACATGGAATAAGAAAAATGGCTTTCTTGAATTCTTCGCATCTTCCATTCTAATTTCTTCATATATCCCCACTGTAATCTTCATACAGCCTGGAGCGTAGTCACACATATTCAGCTAGTACACAAGCAATCACGTGTATTCTACTCGTTTACAAGCAATCACATGTATTCTACCCGTACACAAGCAATCACATGTATTCTACCCGTACACAAGCAGTCACATGTATTCTACCCGTACACAAGCAATCACATGTATTCTACCCGTTTACAAGCAATCACATGTATTCTACCCGTTCACAAGCAATCACATGTATTCTACCCGTACACAAGCAATCACATGTATTCTACCCGTACACAAGCAATCACATGTATTCTACCCGTTCACAAGCAATCACATGTATTCTACCCGTACACAAGCAATCACAGTATTCTACCCGTTCACAAGCAATCACATGTATTCTACCCGTTCACAAGCAATCACATGTATTCTACCCGTACACAAGCAATCACATGTATTCTACCCGTACACAAGCAATCACATGTATTCTACCCGTTCACAAGCAATCACATGTATTCTACCCGTTCACAAGCAATCACATGTATGGACGGCCTTTGACCAAGGGAGACCATCACAGAGCCCAGCTCGTCCGACGTGATCATTCCGTCGCCGTTCTTATCAAACATGTGGAAGGCGTCTCTGATCTCTGTTGCGGGGAAAGAAAGAGATTGTTTACAAGTGTTAGTAGCCTAGTCTGAGTTGTATGTTTAAATGTACGTCCTGATAGACACGAGCTGTTTACTCATACATTTTTTTAAAAACTGCCTCCAGCCTTCATCATCATCTTCTTCTTCTTCTTCTTCAGCTTTCCGAGCCACTAAGGCTCACTGCTGTTCGCCTCCATTCCTCTCTTTTTTCTAGTCTTCTCTTTCAGTTGGATAGTTTCCTTTATATCTTCTTCTATGTTGTCTTTCCATTTCTGTCTTGGTCTACCCCTTGGTCTTGTTTCCCTCATCTCTTGTGCGTACATAATTTTTGTTTGTCTGTTCTCTTCCATTCTTTCTACATGCCCCAGCCAGCGTAGTCTGTTCAGTTTCAAGACATTTATAATTCGTTAGGATTTAAATAAGCTGTTCAGTTCAATGTTCTTTCTAGCTCTCTGTTCTCCGCTGTTGGTATCCTTTATCGGACCAAAGATTCTTCTTAGGATCTGTTCTCAAAGATCTGCAGTTGTTGTTCATCTTTCTTTGTTGTACTCCACGTTTCTGATCCATACATGACGGCTGGTCTTATTATAGTTTTGTAAATTGTTATTTTGGTGTTGTGGGACAGAGCTATACCAGTAGGAGTTTACTCCTGGCAGGTCCAGCCAAGCTGGGAAGGTCTGCGAGGGTAGGGGTCAGACCTTGCACCCTGGTCGTCCAGAGTAGGGGTTGGAGCACGGGTTCAACGACCCCATCTCCGTAAAAAAAAAAATAGTGTTACGGAAAAGATAGAGAAGCCTCGAAATTGGACACATAAAAATAGATTACGACCTTGGAACGACAAAAATATTACGAGATTTGGAACATGGAGTATAAGAAGCTTATACAGACAATGTGGAGCCAAAGAAGTAGCCAGTCCAAACTCAGTTTGAGATGAAAGACAAGTAAGAAGTCAAAACATGGAATAAGAAAAATGGCTTTCTTGAATTCTTCGCATCTTCCATTCTAATTTCTTCATATATCCCCACTGTAATCTTCATACAGCCTGGAGCGTAGTCACACATATTCAGCTAGTACACAAGCAATCACGTGTATTCTACTCGTTTACAAGCAATCACATGTATTCTACCCGTACACAAGCAATCACATGTATTCTACCCGTACACAAGCAGTCACATGTATTCTACCCGTACACAAGCAATCACATGTATTCTACCCGTTTACAAGCAATCACATGTATTCTACCGTTCACAAGCAATCACATGTATTCTACCCGTACACAAGCAATCACATGTATTCTACCCGTACACAAGCAATCACATGTATTCTACCCGTTCACAAGCAATCACATGTATTCTACCCGTACACAAGCAATCACATGTATTCTACCCGTTCACAAGCAATCACATGTATTCTACCCGTTCACAAGCAATCACATGTATTCTACCCGTACACAAGCAATCACATGTATTCTACCCGTACACAAGCAATCACATGTATTCTACCCGTTCACAAGCAATCACATGTATTCTACCCGTTCACAAGCAATCACATGTATTCTACCCGTACACAAGCAATCACATGTATTCTACCCGTACACAAGCAATCACATGTATTCTACCCGTTCACAAGCAATCACATGTATTCTACCCGTACACAAGCAATCACATGTATTCTACCCGTACACAAGCAATCACGTGTACTCTACCCGTTCACAAGCAATCACATGTATTCTACCCGTACACAAGCAATCACATGTATTCTACCCGTACACAAGCAATCACATGTATTCTACCCGTACACAAGCAATCACATGTATTCTACCCGTTCACAAGCAATCACATGTATTCTACCCGTACACAAGCAATCACATGTATTCTACCCGTACACAAGCAATCACATGTATTCTACCGTACAAGCAATCACATGTATTCTACCCGTACACAAGCAATCACATGTATTCTACCCGTACACAAGCAATCACATGTATTCTACCTGTACACAAGCAATCACATGTATTCTACCCGTACACAAGCAATCACATGTATTCTACCCGTACACAAGCAATCACATGTATTCTACCCGTACACAAGCAATCACATGTATTCTACCCGTTCACAAGCAATCACATGTATTCTACCCGTACACAAGCAATCACATGTATTCTACCCGTACACAAGCAATCACATGTATTCTACCCGTACACAAGCAATCACATGTATTCTACCCGTTCACAAGCAATCACATGTATTCTACCCGTACACAAGCAATCACATGTATTCTACCCGTACACAAGCAATCACATGTATTCTACCCGTACACAAGCAATTGTGGACGAGCAGCGCGCTCAGAAATAGAGGAAGTCTGTCTGCGCGCGTCTCGCCACGTGACCAATGTGAAGACCTGGTATATAGGGACAGTTGTTACATACAGAGAGCAGAAAGAACACAGAGGCTTCTTCTTCTTCTTCTTCGTTCGCTTCTATCACCAAGACCCCCCTGTGATCCTGCTGAATTTACGCCTGTGTTCCTCGTTAAGTCCCCGAACAGACCACACGAGATCCCGGAGAATACCACAAGAGGTTCAGAGTATCTCGGGGCTTGAGCCTCTATTCTTGGTAGGTCTCTGAAGCGGGATTGCGTGACACCGTGGTTTTCGTTGCACCAGTTTAGTCTAGAGTTGAACTTTCTCACCGGAAGACCTCGACGTGTTTAGGATATCAGTGCATCCCCGCTGGGTGAGAGGTGGTAGTCCACCCTGGCCAGAGTTGGACTTTCTCGCCGGAAAACATCGACGTGTTTTGAGATACCCATGTATCACCGCCGGGTGAGAGGTGGTTGCCCATCCAGTCCAGTGTTGGACTTTCTCACCGGAAAACCCCAGCGTGATTAGGATACGCATACATCCCCGCCGGGTGAGAGGTGGTTGCCTATCTAGACTGCCCTGGTCCAGTGTCTCCGACTTCAGCATTTTGTGGTCGTGGCCGCTACCTTTCCTAGTTGTGACCAGGATGGAGCTTTTGTCCAGGAGGACGAATCCTCGCCACTAGTGACTTCCATCCCTGGGTTGAGCCGGTTTAGGCGTATTATCCCAGTATGGGCGTGTTTGGGACGTAACCGACCTCTAGAGCAGAGGTACCGCGACATGCGTAGCCTTCAAGTTTCATCCCTGGTATGAGCCAGTTTAGGCATATTTCACCAGTATGGGTGTATATCGGACGTGACCGACCTCTAGAGCAGAGATGGCGTGACATGCCTGGCCATCAAGTTTCATTCCTGGTGTGTGCCGGTTTAGGCATATTTCACCAGTGTAGGTGTATTTCGGACGTGGCCGGCCTCTAGAGCAGAGGCGCCGTGGTATGTATAGCTCTCGCAGCGATACTATTGGACATACCGATTAAACTGCACTTTATCCTTTCCACCACCTTTTCACATCGGCGCCGCACAGCAACCTTTATTTCTTTTCCACATTTTCTTCCTTGACCGGGAGGAGCTTCACTCCACGCGCGGCATTCGAAGAGTCTCGCCAGCACTGTCTTAACCTCTGGGTTAAGCTGGTTCATGCATTTCACCCGATATGACTGCACTCAGGACGTGACCGACCTCCAGACCAGAGGTGCCGTGATTGACTGTTTGCTTCGCTTTATCCTTTATATCACCTTTTCCGGAGTGGTGCAGCGCGGCAACCCCATTTGCATTCTTCATTGGCCGGGAGGAGCACCGCTTCACAAGCAATCACATGTATTCTACCCGTACACAAGCAATCACATGTATTCTACCTGTACACAAGCAATCCATGTATTCTACCCGTACACAAGCAATCACATGTATTCTACCCGTACACAAGCAATCACATGTATTCTACCCGTACACAAGCAATCACATGTATTCTACCCGTTCACAAGCAATCACATGTATTCTACCCGTACACAAGCAATCACATGTATTTACCCGTACACAAGCAATCACATGTATTCTACCCGTACACAAGCAATCACATGTATTCTACCCGTTCACAAGCAATCACATGTATTCTACCGTACACAAGCAATCACATGTATTCTACCCGTACACAAGCAATCACATGTATTCTACCCGTACACAAGCAATTGTGGACGAGCAGCGCGCTCAGAAATAGAGGAAGTCTGTCTGCGCGCGTCTCGCCACGTGACCAATGTGAAGACCTGGTATATAGGGACAGTTGTTACATACAGAGAGCAGAAAGAACACAGAGGCTTCTTCTTCTTCGTTCGCTTCTATCACCAAGACCCCCCTGTGATCCTGCTGAATTTACGCCTGTGTTCCTCGTTAAGTCCCCGAACAGACCACACGAGATCCCGGAGAATACCACAAGAGGTTCAGAGTATCTCGGGGCTTGAGCCTCTATTCTTGGTAGGTCTCTGAAGCGGGATTGCGTGACACCGTGGTTTTCGTTGCACCAGTTTAGTCTAGAGTTGAACTTTCTCACCGGAAGACCTCGACGTGTTTAGGATATCAGTGCATCCCCGCTGGGTGAGAGGTGGTAGTCCACCCTGGCCAGAGTTGGACTTTCTCGCCGGAAAACATCGACGTGTTTTGAGATACCCATGTATCACCGCCGGGTGAGAGGTGGTTGCCCATCCAGTCCAGTGTTGGACTTTCTCACCGGAAAACCCCAGCGTGATTAGGATACGCATACATCCCCGCCGGGTGAGAGGTGGTTGCCTATCTAGACTGCCCTGGTCCAGTGTCTCCGACTTCAGCATTTTGTGGTCGTGGCCGCTACCTTTCCTAGTTGTGACCAGGATGGAGCTTTTGTCCAGGAGGACGAATCCTCGCCACTAGTGACTTCCATCCCTGGGTTGAGCCGGTTTAGGCGTATTATCCCAGTATGGGCGTGTTTGGGACGTAACCGACCTCTAGAGCAGAGGTACCGCGACATGCGTAGCCTTCAAGTTTCATCCCTGGTATGAGCCAGTTTAGGCATATTTCACCAGTATGGGTGTATATCGGACGTGACCGACCTCTAGAGCAGAGATGGCGTGACATGCCTGGCCATCAAGTTTCATTCCTGGTGTGTGCCGGTTTAGGCATATTTCACCAGTGTAGGTGTATTTCGGACGTGGCCGGCCTCTAGAGCAGAGGCGCCGTGGTATGTATAGCTCTCGCAGCGATACTATTGGACATACCGATTAAACTGCACTTTATCCTTTCCACCACCTTTTCACATCGGCGCCGCACAGCAACCTTTATTTCTTTTCCACATTTTCTTCCTTGACCGGGAGGAGCTTCACTCCACGCGCGGCATTCGAAGAGTCTCGCCAGCACTGTCTTAACCTCTGGGTTAAGCTGGTTCATGCATTTCACCCGATATGACTGCACTCAGGACGTGACCGACCTCCAGACCAGAGGTGCCGTGATTTGACTGTTTGCTTCGCTTTATCCTTTCTATCACCTTTTCCGGAGTGGTGCAGCGCGGCAACCCCATTTGCACCTTTCTTCATTGGCCGGGAGGAGCACCGCTTCACGCACGGCAGCTGAAGAATCTCGCCAGCAGCGGTAGATGAGCTACCAAACGTGCCACTCATCTACCCTAAGTGTCTGGTTTTTAGGCGCCAGATATTCGCCTTCGCCCCTTCTCCTGTCAGTTTAAACAGTTCTGCCAGGAGCTGGACTTGACTGCCAGAGGCTGTTTGAGACGCACGCCGTTGGAGTGGAGATCGAATTCTCCACCCCACCTCCGGCAATAACAGTCTTTAGAACCAACACAGAGGCAAATGGCGGCTGAGTGCATTTTAATTAATACTTGGCCTGCCCGCCTCGTAGATATGTGTTGTCAAAATCATCATGTGCCGTTTTAGTATGTCCTTATCGTATTACTGGAGAGTCTAGCTGATTCAGGGATTGTCGCCAAATATTGGATGGGCACATACAAGGATCCATCAGGTCTCATTCTTATGGGTAATATATATGTCGCAACCGTATTCGGAGATCAGCAGTAGCTGCAATTATTGCAGTGCTATTAGCGCACCAGAATTGTGAAGCAATTATTCCAGTGAAATTAGCACACCAAAACTTGAAGTAATTATTCCAGTGCATTTAGCACACCAGAATTGTGAAGAAATTATTCCAGTGCAATTACCACACCAGAATTGTCAAGTAATGATTCCAGTGCGATTAGCACATCAGAATTGTCAAGTAATTATTCCAGTGCACTAGCACACCAAAACTTGAAGTAATTATTCCAGTGCACGAGCACACCAGAATTGTGAAGTAATTATTCCAGTGCGATTAGCACACCAGAACTGTCAAGTAATTATTCCAGTGCACTAGCACACCAAAACTTGAAGTAATTATTCCAGTGCAATTAGCAGATCAGGAGATCAGGATTATATATGTGGTGATGGGCGTGGCAGCGGTGCTGAATTTGCAGAAGTGTAGTAGCACATCGTGATTTCCGGAAGAATACTTGTTTGTACAAGCGTAGCAGAAGGCGAGGCCAAGAAGTGCGAGGGCACCGCTAGATGAACGTGTGGGAAATTTCTTATGGGGCCAAGGGAGCCCGCGCCAGCATCTGGCACTTGTATATCTTAGTTATCCATAGAGAGTAGTGTATTACAGTGATGATCCATGTCATGTTTAATTATGTTACACTGATGATACACGTCATGTTTTTAATATGTTACAGTAAATATATATATATATGCATTCCTTATGACACATGCTGTTGTCTTGTGTTTACGTGTCATGTGTAGAAATTTTAATAAATACAGAAATACTTGCCCAGCTGACTTTTGTCATTTGTAGTGTATGTTGTGTGATGTGTTAGATACATATAGGGTACAACCTGGCATGTAGTGTTGCCCTGGGAAGGAGACCCTGGGTTGTATTGTTAAATAGTTTATGCCTGGCCATCCAGTACGGCGGTACATAGGCCATGGATTTAGAGTTGCAGTTGGGTTGGGGGTCTTGCCCTCCCCAACAATGTCCCAAGTGTGAAATGAGCAACCCGCTCTGTTGACACAATCACACCCTTTCAGTAAGTACACAAGCAATAACGGCTTTCAATTAATACCCAGGCAATCACACGTGTTCTACCTGTACACAAGCAATCACGTGTATTCTGCCTGTACACAAGCAATCACATGTATTCTACCTGTACACAAGCAATCACATGTATTCTGCCTGTACACAAACAATCACATGTATTCTACCTGTACACAAGCAATCACATGTATTCTACCTGTACACAAGCAATCACATGTATTCTACCTGTACACAAGCAATCACATGTATTCTGCCTGTACACAAGCAATCACATGTATTCTGCCTGTACACAAGCAATCACATGTATTCTACCTGTACACAGGCAATCACATGTATTCTGTCTGTACACAAACAGTCACACTCTTTCAGTTAATACCCAAGCAATCACATGTATTCTACCTGTACACAAGCAACCACGTGTATTCTACCTGAACATAAATAACCACATATATTCTACCTGTACACATTCACAAACAGCATGGCTTTCTACAGGACTGCCTAGAATATAAAGAATGTTAGTCTCTCTCTCTCTCTCTCTCTCTCTCTCTCTCTCTCTATTTGTGTTTGTGCGCTGTCGTTGCTATCATTCAAACTGTGATAATAAATACCCTGCTAACCTCCCCTACAGTATCAACAAGATAAACAGCAGATAAGACAGCATACGACCTCTGACCCAGTGCCCCTTCCAGACCAGTTTATTTTGAACGCTCCCACCTGCCACTTGAAGCTGGATAGACCAGTTTATTTTGAACGATCCCATCTGCTACATGAAGCTGGATAGACCAGTTTATTTTGAACGTTCCTACCTGCCACATGAAGCTGGATAGACCAATTTATTTTGAACGTTTCCACCTGCCACTTGAAGCTGGATAAACCAATTTATTTTGAACGCTCCCACCTGCCACTTGAAGCTGGATAGACCAGTTTATTTTGAACGCTCCCACCTGCCACTTGAAGCTGGATAGACCAGTTTATTTTGAACGCTCCCACTTGCCACTTGAAGCTGGATAGACCAGTTTATTTTGAACGCTTACATCTGCCACTTGAAGCTTGATGGGGAGCAGTAAATTTTATATCCAGACATTTACAGCACAAACACTCGGTGCTTGGACATTTAAACTTTCCTGCCGGTTGCCAAAGTTGTGGTTATGTAATTTGATAACCTATTTTTTATGTTGTTGTTGTTGTTGCTTGTAATCTCCTTCTGGAGGAAAACAGACTGGAAGGGTGAGAGAGAGTGTGTGTGTGAGAGAGAGAGAGAGAGAGAGAGAGAGAGAGAGTATCCTATTTAATGATTTAATAATGCATGTTTCTTATGGTACAGGTTTCATACTTTGCTGTTTGTTCTAAAGACACACAATAATGAGTGTATGTGTATATAACTATACACGGAGCCACTGCAGTAAAGCTTATATATCAAAATGTATAAGCTAGGAACAAAAGTAGGAGCAGCTTTATTACTTACCGAGTACAAAGTTGTGACGTTTCGGCGTGAGTCTTAATTATACAAGAACATGCAGGACGAAGAAATAGAGAAAGGAGATAAAATATTAACTTCACATGAATGCTATGCTTAAAAAAAATCAAATAAAATGAATAGAGCACTTATGACTTGTAAGACGCAGTGGCTTGTCCGACGCTGTGTGCCAGAAATTGATGATTAAGTAATAAAGCTGTTCCTATTTATTTTCCTAGTTTATATATTTTGTTCTAGGGAATGTTTTGTTCTGGCCGCATCATGATGATGATGCGATTGACTGTCATAACTGTAGCAGTGAACTAGAAACTCTTAGCAGCTGCTGTCGTGGAGATGGCCACTTGCTTGTGAAAATAGCAGCATATTAGAAGTTTTCTCACTATTGTGATGGCAATGATTTGATCTCAGCGATGTGATCTCAGTGATGTGATGTAAGCTGTGATCTCAGTTATATGATGTAAGCGATGTGATCTCAGTGATATGATGAAAATGGTATGATTTCAGTGGTATGACTTCAGGGATATGATGTAAATGATGTGATCTCAATGATGTGATCTCAGGGACATGATGTAAATGGTATGATCTCAGTGATCTGTTCTCAGGGACATGATGTAAATGGTATGATGTCAGTGATGTGATCTCAGGGACATGATATAAATGGTATGATCTTAGTGATGTGATCTCAGGGACATGATGTAAATGGTATGATCTCAGTGATCTGTTCTCAGGGACATGATGTAAATGGTATGATGTCAGTGATGTGATCTCAGGGACATGATATAAATGGTATGATCTCAGTGATGTGATCTCAGGGACATGATGTAAATGGTATGATTTCGGTGATGTGATCTCAGAGACATTATGTAAATGATATGATCTCAGTGATGTGACCTCAGGGACGTGATGTAAATGGTATGATCTCAGTGATAGGATATCAGGGACATAATGTAAATGATGTGATCTCACTGATGTGATAGTAGGATGTCAGTGAAGGATGTAAGTGATATGATGTAAATGATGTGATCTCAAAGATGTCATGTACTCTCGGTGATGTGTTGGATATGCTGTACTCTCTGTGATATGATGTATGTGATGCACTCTCTATGATGTGATGTATATGATGTACTCTCACTGATATGATGTAAATGATGTACTCCCATTGATGTGATATAAGTGATAGATGTACAGAGCAAAAAGACTGGGTATTTTTTAAATGTTGGAACAAACTCCATCTAGGCAACAAAACAACCGTATGATATTTCATCTTTTCCCATTCTTCACACTAAAAGTTTGCCCTGCCTTGCTTCTGTTCCCAGAGATTTACCTGACACACTTATAACAACATATAACATATACCCAGTTTCCTGCCTGTTACCCAGTGAGGACCTCCTACCACACAGCCCCTTAAGCTAAACTTTGTAAACAAAAGCGCCGACCCACGTATATCATTCATCTTCTGATAACACGTTCTTAAAACAATGATTTTCATTGGCAGAATTTTTTCTATCGTAGGTTCTCCCCAAACGTGGAGCCTGTTGAGCAGAACAAGAAACCTTCGTCAGTTTCTTCTCTGTACTCACCTTGTACCTTCTCATTAGAAAAGATGTGTTTCTTCGTCAGTTTCTTCTCTGTACTCACCTTGTACCTTCTCATTAGAAAAGATGTGTTTCTTCGTCAGTTTCTTCTCTGTACTTACCTTGTACCTTCTCATTAGAAAAGATGTGTTTCTTCGTCAGTTTCTTCTCTGTACTCACCTTGTACCTTCTCATTAGAAAAGATGTGTTTCTTCGTCAGTTTCTTCTCTGTACTCACCTTGTACCTTCTCATTAGAAAAGATGTGTTTCTTCGTCAGTTTCTTCGGCTTTCTTCTCTGTACCCTTTCGGAGGCCTGGAAGAAAAAGACGAGGTAAGATGATGTGAAAGACGAGGTAAGATGATGTGAAAGACGAGGTAAGATGATGTGAAAGATGAGGTAAGATGATGTGAAAGATGAGGTAAGATGATGTGATAAGATGAGGTAAGATGATGTGATAAGATGAGGTAAGATGATGTGAAAGACGAGGTAAGATAATGTGAAAGATGAGGTAAGATGATGTGATAAGATGAGGTAAGATGATGTGATAAGATGAGGTAAGATGATGTGATAAGATGAGGTAAGATGATGTGATAAGATGAGGTAAGATGATGTGAAAGATGAGGTAAGATGATGTGATAAGATGAGGTAAGATGATGTGATAAGATGAGGTAAGATGATGTGAAAGATGAGGTAGATGATGTGATAAGATGAGGTAGATGATGTGAAAGATGAGGTAAGATGATGTGATAAGATGAGGTAAGATGATGTGATAAGATGAGGTAAGATGATGTGAAAGATGAGGTAAGATGATGTGAAAGATGAGGTAAGATGATGTGATAAGATGAGGTAAGATGATGTGATAAGATGAGGTAAGATGATGTGAAAGATGAGGTAAGATGATGTGATAAGATGAGGTAAGATGATGTGAAAGATGAGGTAAGATGATGTGAAAGATGAGGTAAGATGATGTGAAAGATGAGGTAAGATGATGTGAAAGATGAGGTAAGATGATGTGAAAGACGAGGTAAGATGATGTGAAAGACGAGGTAAGATGATGTGAAAGACGAGGTAAGATGATGTAAAAGAAGAGGTAAGATGACATAAAAGACAAGATAAGATGACATAAAAGACGAGGTAAGATGATGTAAAAGACGAGGTAAGATGATGTAAAAGAAGAAGTAAGATGGTATAAAAGACGAGGTAAGATGGTATAAAAGACGAGGTAAGATGGTATAAAAGACGAGGTGAGATGGTATAAAAGAAGAGGTAAGATGGTATAAAAGACGAGGTAAGATGGTATAAAAGACGAGGTAAGATGATGTAAAAGAAGAGGTAAGATGATATAAAAGACGAGGGCAGCAGTGAAATTAATTATATCTTCGTCCTATTCTCTGTCTTATTTTGCATTGCTTATTTATTTCTGATTTTGCTGTCTTTCTTTCTTTCTTTCTTTCTTTCCTTCTTTCTTTCTTTCTTTCTTCTTCAGTCATTCTTTGACGTCAACTTGTGTAAAGTAACCAGTGATCAGCTGGAGGTACTGTATATCCCAATAACTTTTCTCCTGAACTGATACGAATGCTGGCTATATCTATTTCCCTCTATCTCATATGCTGGGCACATCTGTTTTCTCTACACCTCATATGTTGGGTGCTTCTGTTTTCTCTACACCTCATATGTTGGGTGCTTCTGTTTTCTCTACACCTCATATGTTGGGTGCTTCTGTTTTCTCTACACCTCATATGTTGGGTGCTTCTGTTTTCTCTACACCTCATATGTTGAGCACATCTGTTTTCTCTACACCTCATATGTTGGGCACATCTGTTTTCTCTACACCTCATATGTTGGGTACTTCTGTTTTCTCTACACCTCATATGTTGGGTGCTTCTGTTTTCTCTACGCCTCATATGCTGGGTACTTCTGTTTTCTCTACGCCTCATATGTTGGGTACTTCTGTTTTCTCTACGCTCATATGTTGGGTACTTCTGTTTTCTCTACGCCTCATATGTTGGGTACTTCTGTTTTCTCTACACCTCATATGTTGGGCACATCTGTTTTCTCTACATCTCATATGTTGGTACATCTGTTTTCTCTACACCTCATATGTTGGGCACATCTGTTTTCTCTACACTCATATGTTGGGTACTTATGTTTTCTCTACATCTCATATGTTGGGCATATCTGTTTTCTTACACCTCATATGTTAGGCACATCTGTTTTCTCTACATCTCATATGTTGGGCACATCTGTTTTCTCTACACCTCATATGTTGAGCACTTCTGTTTTCTCTACACCTCATATGTTGAGCACTTCTGTTTTCTCTACACCTCATATGTTGAGCACTTCTGTTTTCTCTACACCTCATATGTTGAGCACTTCTGTTTTCTCTACACCTCATATGTTGAGCACTTCTGTTTTCTCTACACCTCATGTTGAGCACATCGTTTTCTCTGCACTTTATATGCTGGGTACTTGTTTTCTTACACCTTATATGTTGGGCATTTCTGTTTTTCTCTGCACCTCGTATGTTGGGCACTCATGCAGAATTTGTTCTCCTGTCATCATACCAGTGCCACATATGCACATATTGGTCAGGTCAGTCTTGAGCTTGTTGAAAAGGTGGTACCTCAATCTATTGTGATCAGTACAGAGCCAAAAAAGAGATCACTTGCTCTTCTGTGCTGGGTTGCTTTTTTTCTGTTATCCAGCATGTTGCTTCTGTCAATTTGTTTTTGAATGTTATATTTACCGTTTCTTTAATCTCCTGTTATGCTAAACTTGTATGCATCTCTTCAACATTTTCTTCTCACATACGCTACCTCCATTCAGCTCTGTCCTGAGCCAGATACGTCAGTAAATTCCTGAATTTTTCCTAATCTTTGTCATTTGTATTATGTAGTTCTCCAGGACTCGCTAGACTTCCAATCTCTCTATAGTCTTCCTTCTTCTTCTTCTTGCTCTTGTTCTTCTTCTTCTGGCTTAATGAGATCAATGTTGAAGTAGGATACAATTGCCATGCTCGTTTTTCATAACAATTCCCCCTTTCCCCCCACCTCCTCAGAGATTCAGTCAGTTATTCATACAACCTTCAGTCAGTATTCATGCAACCTTCAGTCAGTATTCATACAATCTTCATTCAGTTATTCATACAACCTTCAGTGAGGTAAGATGATGTGAAAGATGAGGTAAGATGATGTGAAAGATGAGGTAAGATGATGTGAAAGACGAGGTAAGATGATGTGAAAGACGAGGTAAGATGATGTGAAAGACGAGGTAAGATGATGTAAAAGAAGAGGTAAGATGACATAAAAGACAAGATAAGATGACATAAAAGACGAGGTAAGATGATGTAAAAGACGAGGTAAGATGATGTAAAAGAAGAAGTAAGATGGTATAAAAGACGAGGTAAGATGGTATAAAAGACGAGGTAAGATGGTATAAAAGACGAGGTGAGATGGTATAAAAGAAGAGGTAAGATGGTATAAAAGACGAGGTAAGATGGTATAAAAGACGAGGTAAGATGATGTAAAAGAAGAGGTAAGATGATATAAAAGACGAGGGCAGCAGTGAAATTAATTATATCTTCGTCCTATTCTCTGTCTTATTTTGCATTGCTTATTTATTTCTGATTTTGCTGTCTTTCTTTCTTTCTTTCTTTCTTTCCTTCTTTCTTTCTTTCTTTCTTCTTCAGTCATTCTTTGACGTCAACTTGTGTAAAGTAACCAGTGATCAGCTGGAGGTACTGTATATCCCAATAACTTTTCTCCTGAACTGATACGAATGCTGGCTATATCTATTTCCCTCTATCTCATATGCTGGGCACATCTGTTTTCTCTACACCTCATATGTTGGGTGCTTCTGTTTTCTCTACACCTCATATGTTGGGTGCTTCTGTTTTCTCTACACCTCATATGTTGGGTGCTTCTGTTTTCTCTACACCTCATATGTTGGGTGCTTCTGTTTTCTCTACACCTCATATGTTGAGCACATCTGTTTTCTCTACACCTCATATGTTGGGCACATCTGTTTTCTCTACACCTCATATGTTGGGTACTTCTGTTTTCTCTACACCTCATATGTTGGGTGCTTCTGTTTTCTCTACGCCTCATATGCTGGGTACTTCTGTTTTCTCTACGCCTCATATGTTGGGTACTTCTGTTTTCTCTACGCCTCATATGTTGGGTACTTCTGTTTTCTCTACGCCTCATATGTTGGGTACTTCTGTTTTCTCTACACCTCATATGTTGGGCACATCTGTTTTCTCTACATCTCATATGTTGGTCACATCTGTTTTCTCTACACCTCATATGTTGGGCACATCTGTTTTCTCTACACCTCATATGTTGGGTACTTATGTTTTCTCTACATCTCATATGTTGGGCATATCTGTTTTCTCTACACCTCATATGTTAGGCACATCTGTTTTCTCTACACCTCATATGTTGAGCACTTCTGTTTTCTCTACACCTCATATGTTGAGCACTTCTGTTTTCTCTACACCTCATATGTTGAGCACTTCTGTTTTCTCTACACCTCATATGTTGAGCACTTCTGTTTTCTCTACACCTCATATGTTGAGCACTTCTGTTTTCTCTACACCTCATATGTTGAGCACTTCTGTTTTCTCTACACCTCATATGTTGAGCACATCTGTTTTCTCTGCACTTTATATGCTGGGTACTTGTTTTCTTACACCTTATATGTTGGGCATTTCTGTTTTCTCTGCACCTCGTATGTTGGGCACTCATGCAGAATTTGTTCTCCTGTCATCATACCAGTGCCACATATGCACATATTGGTCAGGTCAGTCTTGAGCTTGTTGAAAAGGTGGTACCTCAATCTATTGTGATCAGTACAGAGCCAAAAAAGAGATCACTTGCTCTTCTGTGCTGGGTTGCTTTTTTTCTGTTATCCAGCATGTTGCTTCTGTCAATTTGTTTTTGAATGTTATATTTACCGTTTCTTTAATCTCCTGTTATGCTAAACTTGTATGCATCTCTTCAACATTTTCTTCTCACATACGCTACCTCCATTCAGCTCTGTCCTGAGCCAGATACGTCAGTAAATTCCTGAATTTTTCCTAATCTTTGTCATTTGTATTATGTAGTTCTCCAGGACTCGCTAGACTTCCAATCTCTCTATAGTCTTCCTTCTTCTTCTTCTTGCTCTTGTTCTTCTTCTTCTGGCTTAATGAGATCAATGTTGAAGTAGGATACAATTGCCATGCTCGTTTTTCATAACAATTCCCCCTCCCCTTCCCCCCACCTCCTCAGAGATTCAGTCAGTTATTCATACAACCTTCAGTCAGTTATTCATGCAACCTTCAGTCAGTTATTCATACAATCTTCATTCAGTTATTCATACAACCTTCAGTCAGTTATTCATGCAACCTTCAGTCAGTTATTCATACAACCTTCAGTCAGTTATTCATACAACCTTCAGTCAGTTATTCATACAACCTTCACTCAGTCATTCATACAACCTGCACTCAGTCATTCATACAACCTTCATTCAGTTATTCATACAACCTTCACTCAGTCATTCATACAACCTTCAGTCAGTTATTCATACAACCTTCATTCAGTTATTCATATAATCTTCATTCAGTTATTCATACAACCTTCACTCAGTCATTCATACAACCTTCACTCAGTCATTCATACAATCTTCATTCAGTTATTCATACAATCTTCATTCAGTTATTCATACAATCTTCATTCAATCATTCATACAATCTTCAGTCAGTTTTTCATACAACTTTCACTCAGTCATGCATACAGCCTTCATTCAATTATTCATACAACCTTCACTAGGTCATTCTAATAACCTTTCAATCAGTCATTCATGCAATCTTTCGATCAGTCATTCATACAACCTTTCAATCAGTCATTCATACAACCTTTCATTCAGCCATTCATTCAATCTTCCACTCAGTCCAGAAACAGCAATAATATTTGTAAACATTGTTTAGGTCTGCTCTTGATACGTCCTTATTTTCAGTTGTTCGAGGTTTTGAATGTCGCGTCTTAGACAGGAAAAAGAAAGAGAGGAAGACCAAGGTGAAGATGGCTGCAAGACATCGTTGATGATCTGCAAATGGATGCATCATCGGCAGGCCATCTTGCTCACAACCGAGAGGCCTACAGGTGTGCTGTTTGGGAGGCAAAGTTCCGCAAGGGACATGCAAATGAATGAATGTCTTAGATATTACATACTTATTAGATTAATCTTAGATATTACATACTTATTAGATTAATCTTAGATATTACATACTTATTAGATTAATCTTAGATATTACATACTTATTAGATTAATCTTAGATATTACATACTTATTATATTAATCTTAGATTAGTACATACTTATTAGATTAATCTTAGATATTACATACTTATTAGATTAGTCTTAGATATTACATACTTATTAGATTAATCTTAGATTAGTACATACTTATTAGATTAATCTTAGATTAGTACGTATTTATTAGATTAGTCTCAGATATTACATACTTATTAGATTAGTCAGATAGTACATGCTTTTGTATGTCTCACTTAATAAACTAATCTACAGACATTAGGACGTTACAGAGGATCCCCCAGGGTCTGCCAAGGCATTGGCCTGCATCTGTGTAACACGAAAGTGTGATGTCTACCTTTGAAAAGATTGTAATCTTCCCACAGGTAAGAGATACACACGACAAATCTACCGGCCCCTCTCTGTCTGTGAGATTTCTGTGTTTCAGCAAATTTTGTTGTGTGCTGCCATTTTATGTCATAGTCTGGCAAAGAGAGGCTTGAGTCCATGCAATCTGCTGTCACCCATGTTCTCTGATTAACGCACTGAAGTGATGCGTTAAAAATTTTAACTCTTTCTTCGCGCGCGTTAACGGCGACTTGCTGGAAGTCCTAGAACTTACTGCAGGGTCGGGGTAGAGCGGTATTTTCTTGTTGTCCTCCATGTTTGTAATCTTTGATCATTTATGAAGTGACATGATACATAACTTTTATTCCCATTAGTGGTAAATTTACGTTATATTGAAGGAACTGAAATAGTCTTAGTTCATTTTTTTTGGTTTTATTTCAGTATTTTAAAACATTATTTTTGATGGATAATTTTTGTTTTATTTCAATATTTTAAAACATAAAATCATAATTCATAAAAAAGGCAGCTAGTGCACTTGTTTTAGTTCATTGCTATTTATTTGAACATACAAAAGACAGCGAACGTGGCTGTTTTAGTTCATTGCTATTTATTTGAACATTCAAAAGACAGCGAACGTAGCTGTTTTAGTTCATTGCTATTTATTTGAACATTCAAAAGACAGCGAACGTGGCTGTTTTAGTTCATTGCTATTTATTTGCACATTCTCGGCTAACCTGTTTACCTACATGTTGTCCCCCCGGGCACTACCTGGTGAGCGCACCTGTCAAGATGGCAGGCTCCCCCTAACAGGTTTGTTGCTTTAAGATTTCCCTGTAGCTGTTGTGTTTATAAATAGAACATCGCATTATAGATGAGCAGTGTTCAGGGTTGCTTTTCTCATCTCCACATAATGGTCCACGCTAGAAAAAAAATATATTATCCTGACATATTTCTATACGCCCGCCTCAGTGATAGACACACTTAGCTAAACATAGGTGGCGCTGCCAGATGCCGAGTTCGTGTAAGTACAGCGTGTTCCAAAAGTTCCTTTACATTTTTTTTTCGTAAGCCTTTGTATGAAGACAAATACAGTTACGCGGAGAAAGTATGTGCTATTTTTGTAGATAAATTCTCAGAGTTTTGACATACTGTGAGAGTATTCTATGTGAGGCACACCCCACGCTGACACGGCACATGTCAGTGCGATAGTGGAGTTCATCCCTGGGTTTGTGGCGGCATATCTGAAGTAATAGATGTCACGACTTTCGTGATTCGCTGCTTCAGGATGTTCAGGTCCTGTGGAAGTGTGGGTGACATTGTCCTTAATGCCCCGTCCCCACACCTTCACCCCACAGAGTATCAGGTCAGGGGATCAAGGGGGGACACCCCAAGAAATGTGAGTCGTTTTTTTACCAGCCATTTCCAGGGAGAAGGTTATGGGCCTTTCTTCTTCAAGGGAAGACTATGTAACTGTTATATCCTATCTCAGCGCGTTAATTGATTGGTTGATACGTCAGCTTTAAAGAAGACCATTGAACTGGTATGTCCTATCTCGGCGTGTTAATTGGTTGATTGATACGTCAGCTTTAAGGAAGATTATATAATTAGTTTGTCCTATTTCAGCATGTTAATTGATTGGTTGATAGGCCAGTTTTAAAGAAGACTGTGTAACTGGTATGTCATATCTCAGCGTGTTAACTGATTGATTGATAGGTCAGCTTTAAAGAAGAATGTGTAACTGGTATGTCCTATCTCAGCGTGTTGATTGATTGATAGGTCAGCTTTAAAGAAGGCTATTGAACTGTTAATTCTCAGCGTGTTAATTGATTGGTTGGTAGGTCAGCTTCAAGAAAACATCGTTTTCAGCAAGAAGAGACACCTCATTATTGGCACCGAGACGGTTTGAATGCTGGCCTGTCAAATCGATGGACTGGAAGAACTGGTAGAAAAAAGCGACTCACTACAAAATATCCCACACTTTCTCCATGTAGCCGTTTTTGTCTTCCTACATCAGCCTCCAGAACATGTAAAGCAACTCCTGGAACAGCCTGTATTGCAGTTACAGATCTAGAACAATGTAGAAAGTTTATATGCGGGCTATTTTAAGAAACGAGCTTCCAGATTTTAACAGACGAAGACCAGGTCTTAGGCAGATCTGCAGAACGATACAGCAGACAGACAGGTACAAATATCTGGTCGCTTCTGCAGTATTAAGAAGCGGTTTGGATTGGGCACCTGCACTAACAACATTTGGCAAAAGGTGAGTTACACAAGCAGGGAGTGAGCATCATGTAAGCCACAGGCAAGTCCGCCCTACTTCATTAAACATTCAGAGATCATTTCAAAGATAAAGAGCACACACACCAACAACATGTCCGGGGCAGTTTAAAACACACACCAACAACATGTCCGGGGCAGTTTAAAACACACACCAACAACATGTCCGGGGCAGTTTAAAACACACACCAACAACATGTCCGGGGCAGTTTAAAACACACACCAACAACTTGTCCGGGGCAGTTTAAAACACACACCAACAACATGTCCGGGGCAGTTTAAAAACAAACAAAATTTACATAGTTTTCTCATCGGCACAATCAAATTTACTCGCAAAACTTCGGCACTGGACAAAGTTTCCGAAAGAAAAAAGCTGAACTCCACACAATGTTTAGATTTTCTTTCTTCCAGGCAAATCGTGTAATCTGATGTGCTAACTTCTGTTGTTTTTAACTGACGTCCCTAGAAATGTGCCACAACGTGAGCACTAAGGACAAACACACTGCTGAAACTGCCGTACATTCACAAATATCCTTTCACTTTGTGTGAGCACTCTTCACTTTACGCGTTCTTTGATTCATTTTCATCTTGACACGGGTCAGTGCTTCCAACTTCTAGAGTTGTCAGTGTCTGGATGTTCCAGCTGTTGTTTTTATTTCCACACAAATATGTTCAGTGTACCTGACTTATGTGAGCCAGCCATGCAGTTTTGACAAGAAGAATAGAAGGATAGATATGAGAGAAACGGCTGATACGAGGGGTGATTGATAAGTTCTCGGCATAAAGTACAACGGATTATTTGTGGACAAAGTTTTGGGTTATTTCTCAATATACTCCCCTTGCAAGTTTATGCACTTAGTCCAGCGATCCTGGAGCATACGGATCCCTTCTTTGTAAAAGTCAGCATCTTGTGCCAATAGAAAGTGGTCTACAGCATGAATGACGTCATCATCTGAAGCAAATTTGTGACCACTGAGCTCCTTTTTGAGTTTGGTAAACAGGTAATAGTCAGAAGGGGCCAAATCTGGGAAATAAGGAGGATGTTCAAGAAGCTGGAAGCTGCATTCATGAATGGCAGCCATTGCCACCGCCGACTTGTGAACTGGAGCATTGACTTGATGAAAGATGACTCCTCTCGTCAATTTCCCTCGACGCTTTTCCTTCAGTTTGACCCGCAGTTGCTTCACAAGATTAGCGTAATAGTCCCCGGTGACCATTCTGCCCTTTTGAAGATAGTCTACAAATAGCACACATTCTGAATCTCAAAAGAAGAAAAGCCATCACTTTGCCTGCAGACAGAGCCACCCTTTCTTTCTTTAGAGGTGAGGATCCATGATATTTCCACTGCTTTGATTGTTCTTTGGTTTCTGGTTGAAAATGATGAACCCAAGTTTCATCCATAGCCACAAATTGCTGAATAAACTTTTCAGGATCTGCAGAAAAATGGCCAAGACTGTCTCTTGACATGTTGAGACGGTGTCGTTTGTGATCAGCTCCAAAATGTTTTGGGACCCATCGAGCAGAGACCGTTGTCATTTGAAGATCATTGTGAATAATGGCATGAACACGTTCATGTGAGATGCCCAACTCAGTAGCAATGTAACGCTTAGTTAGTGGTCGATCCTCCATTATCATGTCATAGATTCTGCTGGTGGTTTCATCGGTGGTTACCGTTCTTGGTCTTCCTGGACGGGGATCATCTTCTAGACTAGAAGTAGATTCATAAATTTAAAAATGACAATGGAGAAAGACAATGTCTTAGGCAGATCTGCAGAGCGATACAGCAGACAGACAGGTACAAATATCTGGTCGCTTCTGCAGTATTAAGAAGCGGTTTGGATTGGGCACCTGCACTAACAACATGTGGCAAAAGGTGAGTTACACAAGCAGGGAGTGAGCATCATGTAAGCCACAGGCAAGTCCGCCCTACTTCATTAAACATTCAGAGATCATTTCAAAGATAAAGTGCACACACACCAACAACATGTCCGGGACAGTTTAAAAACAAACAAAATTTACGTAGTTTTCTCATCGGCACAATCAAATTTACTCGCAAAACTTCGCCACTGGACAAAGTTTCTAGGCACTGGACAAAGTTTCTGGACACTGGACAAAGTTTCCAAAAGAAAAAAGCTGAACTCCACACAATGTTTAGATTTTATTTCTTCCAGGCAAGTCGTGTAATCTGATGTGCTAACTTCTGTCGTTTTTAACTGACGTCCCTAGAAATGTGCCACAACGTGAGCACTAAGGACAAACACACTGCTGAAACTGCCGTACATTCACAAATATCCCTTCACTTTGTGTGAGCACTCTTCACTTTACGCGTTCTTTGATTCATTTTCATCTTGACACGGGTCAGTGCTTCCAACTTCTAGAGTTGTCAGTGTCTGGATGTTCCAGCTGTTGTTTTTATTTCCACACAAATATGTTCAGTGTACCTGACTTATGTAAGCCATTTCCACACAAATATGTTCAGTGTACCTGACTTATGCAGTTTTGACAAGAAGAATAGAAGGATAGATATGAGAGCAGCGGCTGATACGAGGGGTGATTGATAAGTTCTCGGCATAAAGTACAACGGATTATTTGTGGAGAAAGTTTTGGGTTATTTCTCAACATACTCCTCTTGCAAATTTATGCACTTAGTCCAGCGATCCTGGAGCATATGGATCCCTTCTTTGTAAAAGTCAGCATCTTGTGCCAATAGAAAGTGGTCTACAGCATGAATGACGTCATCATCTGAAGCAAATTTGTGACCACTGAGCTCCTTTTTGAGTTTGGTAAACAGGTAATAGTCAGAAGGGGCCAAATCTGGGAAATAAGGAGGATGTTCAAGAAGCTGGAAGCTGCATTCATGAATGGCAGCCATTGCCACCGCCGACTTGTGAACTGGAGCATTGTCTTGATGAAAGATGACTCCTCTCGTCAATTTCCCTCGACGCTTTTCCTTCAGTTTGACCCGCAGTTGCTTCACAAGATTAGCGTAATAGTCCCCGGTGACCGTTCTATCCTTTTGAAGATAGTCTACCAATAGTACACCTTCTGAATCCCAAAAGAAGAAAAGCCATCAATTTGCCTGCAGACAGAGCCACCCTTTCTTTCTTTGGAGGTGAGGATCCATGATATTTCCACTGCTTTGACTGTTCTTTGGTTTCTGTTTGAAAATGATGAACCCAAGTTTCATCCATAGCCACAAATTGCTGAATAAACTTTTCAGGATCTGCAGAAAAATGGCCAAGACTGTCTCTTGACATGTTGAGACGGTGTTGTTTGTGATCAGCTCCAAAATGTTTTGGGACCCATCGAACAGAGACCGTTGTCATTTGAAGAGCATTGTGAATAACGGCATGAACACGTTCATGTGAGATGCCCAACTCAGTAGCAATGTAACGCTTAGTTAGTGGTCGATCCTCCATTATCATGTCATAGATTCTGCCGGTGGTTTCATCGGTGGTTACCGTTCTTGGTCTTCCTGGACGGGGATCATCTTCTAGACTAGAAGTAGATTCATAAATTTAAAAATGACAATGGAGAAAGACAATGTCTTGCCGACCGCAATGACTATTCGTCCTATAAAAGATGCAGACGACTAGTGATTCGTGCAGGTATACAGTCATTCAAGGTCTAGAATTTAAAGACATTATCAACTGGAACTTCTCAATCGTTAATATATAAATCACAACCCTATAGTATTATATGAAGACTTTCAATCATTTCAGCTTACAGTCTGGCTCCTAAGGGCAACACTAAATCCAGGGGTTGGGAAAGTGGTTCAGACTTTGGCAGAGTTAGAATCTTTGGTAGAGTTAGAGAGTTTGTCAGAGTTAGGGACTTTGGTAGAGTTAGGGACTTTGGTAGAGTTATGGACTTTGGCAGAGTTAGAGACTTTGGCAGAGTTAGAGACTTTGGCAGAGTTAGAGACTTTGGTAGCGTTAGAGACTTTGGCAGAGTTAGAGACTTTGGCAGAGTTAGAGACTTTGGTAGAGTTAGAGACTTTGGTAGAGTTAGAGACTTTGGCAGAGTTAGAGACTTTGGCAGAGTTAGAGACGTTGGCAGAGTTAGAGACTTTGGTAGAGTTAGAGACTTTGGCAGAGTTAGAGACTTTGGTAGAGTTAGAGACTTTGGTAGCGTTAGAGACTTTGGCAGAGTTAGAGACTTTGGTAGAGTTAGAGACTTTGGCAGAGTTAGAGGCTTTGGTAGAGTTAGAGACTTTGGTAGAGTTAGAGACTTTGGCAGAGTTAGAGACTTTGGCAGAGTTAGAGACTTTGGTAGAGTTAGAGACTTTGGTAGAGTTAGAGACTTTGGCAGAGTTAGAGACTTTTATCCACATTTTCAGTAGGTTGTTTTCTTCGTCCAGTGCCGTGTATTTTTATGTTTGATATTTATTTTCTTGCTTGATGTCATTCATGCCAGTTGTTCGATGTCACTTATTTTATTTGTTCTGTTTGTCCAGTATTAGTTGTTTCATACATGCTGAATTGTTTTGTGGTCCAATCGTTTTTTATCCATTAAAAAAAGATATTGAAAAGTTAGGTCATTTTTTCCCTTATGTGTGATACTTTTATTTCTTTTTCCGTTATTTTTGTTGTTGCTGATGGGGTTACATTCATAAAATACTGCCACGAAGTGCAGCTAAAATCAGGCACCTTATTTCTATCAGATGAGATCTTCAAGGTAAACTGGATAACATATTTGCTTGTCTCTTTCATTTACCCCTTGGCTATCTATAAATAGAAGCTTTGGGAATGTGTGTCAGGCGTGTAAAAATAGACCTGTGTCTCGTGTTTTATGCTCGCTGCTGTAGCTTTTACCTGGAACAATCTTTAACTCCTGTTACAGGTACCAGGTCACGAGGTAAGAACAAACTTCAGAATAACGGCATGAACACGTTCATGTGAGATGCCCAACTCAGTAGCAATGTAACGCTTAGTTAGTGGTCGATCCTCCATTATCATGTCATAGATTCTGCCGGTGGTTTCATCGGTGGTTACCGTTCTTGGTCTTCCTGGACGGGGATCATCTTCTAGACTAGAAGTAGATTCATAAATTTTAAAATGACAATGGAGAAAGACAATGTCTTGCCGACCGCAATGACTATTCGTCCTATAAAAGATGCAGACGACTAGTGATTCGTGCAGGTATACAGTCATTCAAGGTCTAGAATTTAAAGACATTATCAACTGGAACTTCTCAATCGTTAATATATAAATCACAACCCTATAGTATTATATGAAGACTTTCAATCATTTCAGCTTACAGTCTGGCTCCTAAGGGCAACACTAAATCCAGGGGTCGGGAAAGTGGTTCAGACTTTGGCAGAGTTAGAATCTTTGGTAGAGTTAGAGACTTTGGCAGAGTTAGAGACTTTGGCAGAGTTAGAGACTTTGGTAGAGTTAGAGACTTTGGTAGAGTTAGAGACTTTGGAAGAGTTAGAGACTTTGGCAGAGTTAGAGACTTTGGCAGAGTTAGAGACTTTGGCAGAGTTAGAGACTTTGGAAGAGTTAGAGACTTTGGCAGAGTTAGAGACTTTTATCCACATTTTCAGTAGGTTGTTTTCTTCGTCCAGTGCCGTTTATTTTTATGTTTGATATTTATTTTCTTGCTTGATGTCATTCATGCCAGTTGTTCGATGTCACTTATTTTATTTGTTCTGTTTGTCCAGTATTAGTTGTTTCATACATGCTGAATTGTTTTGTGGTCCAATCGTTTTTTATCCATTAAAAAAAGATATTGAAAAGTTAGGTCATTTTTTTCCCTTATGTGTGATACTTTTATTTCTTTCACCGCTATTTTTTGACGGTCTTGTATTTAGAGCACAGTTTTCACTATGTATGATACTTTCATTTCTCTTCCCGATATTTTTGTTGTTGCTGATGGGGTTGTATTCATAAAATACTGCCACGAAGTGCAGCTAAAATCAGACGCCTTATTTCTATCAGATGAGATCTTCAAGCGTAAACTGGATAACATATTTGCTTGTCTCTTTCATTTACCCATTGGCTATCTATAAATAGAAGCTTTGGGAATGTGTGTCAGGCGTGTAAAAATAGACCTGTGTCTCGTGTTTTATGCTCGCTGCTGTAGCTTTTACCTGGAACAATCTTTAACTCCTGTTACAGGTACCAGGTCACGAGGTAAGAACAAACTTCAGAATAACAGGCACAGCAAAAAGTAATTATTTTCTTGGGGAGCTATAAAAAAAAAAACGGTTGGAACAGGATAGAAACGGTTCAAGCTTCTAAGCTGTGCGCGTATTTTCTTGTATCTGTTCCTACGAGGGGGAGGGGAGAGGAGAGTATTTTAAGTGTGTAATCACTCAGCCATTTTGTATCCTGCCACACTTGCCTTCTCTCTTACTACCTACCTCTCTATCTACCACGCTTTCTCTCTGTCTGCCACACCTTCTATCTATCTACCACACCTTCTCCCTATCTGCAACACCTTCTTTATCTACCACGCTTTCTCTCTGTCTGCCACACCTTCTCTCTATCTACCAATCATTCAGCTTTCTCTCTGTCTGCCACACCTTCTCTCTATCTACCAATCATTCAGCTTTCTCTCTATCTGCCTCACCTTCTCTCTATCTACCACACCTTCTCTCTATCTACCAATCACTCAGCTTTCTCTCTATCTGCAACACCTTCTCTCTATCTACCACACCTTCTCTCTATCTACCACACCTTCTCTCTATCTACCAATCACTCAGCTTTCTCTCTATCTGTCACACCTTCTTTCTATCTACCACACCTTCTCTCTATCTACCACATCTTCTCTCTATCTACCAATCACTCATCTTTCTCTCTATTTGCCACACCTTCTCTCTAACTACTACACCTTCTCTCTATCTACCAATCACTCAGCTTTCCCTCTATCTACACACCTTCTCTCTATCTGCCACACTTTCTCTCTATCTATCACACCTTCTCTCTTTCTACCACACCTTCTCTCTATCTGCCACACCTTCTCTGTATCTACCACACCTTCTATCTGTCTGTCATACTTTCTATCTACTGCACTTTCTATCACACCTTCTCTCTATATATCATGCCTTCACTCTATCTGTCACACCTTCTCTCTGTCTGCCACACCTTCTCTCTATCTGCCACACTTACCTTCTCTCTATCTACCAATCACTTAGCTATTTTGTTTCCTGGCACATTTGCCTTCTCTCTATCTGTCATATCTTCTCTCTATCTGTCAGACCTTCTCTCTATCTGCCACACATTCTCTCTATCTCCCACACCTTCTTTCTATCTCCCACACCTTCTTTCTATCTGTCACACTTTCTCTCTATCTACCACACTTTCTCTCTATCTACCACACTTTCTCTCTATCTGTCACACCTTCTCTCTATCTCCCACACCTTCTCTCTATCTGCCACACCTTCTCTCTATCTGCCACACCTTCTCTCTATCTCCTACACCTTCTCTCTATCTGTCACACCTTCTTTCTATCTCCCACACCTTCTCTCTATCTCCCACACCTTCTCTCTATCTCCCACACCTTCTCTCTATCTGCCACAAGGAAGAAAACATGGCTGAGACACGCGAGAGTCGACGCAGTTATCGGAGTTGGGCCAAGAACATGTTCTTTGCCGTGATGTACTTGCTGACAGGATGTTGTGTTCTAGCAGCCAGCCTAATTAAAAGAGTCTGAAGTGGCCGATGTTGCTCAGAATCTAACTTTTAAAGTCCACAATGGTTTCAAGCATCCTACCCACTCCACATCCTACACTTCACGATCACAGCTGTATAGGACACAAGTTGGGGGGGGGGGGGGTCAGTTATCAAGCTCCACAATTCTCACATCCTGAAGAGATACAATGACTAGACCACACGAGGGCAACTCATAGACTACTCGATCACGAAACATCCCTCGCACAGACTCCAGCTGGAGCAAGATCTGTGCCCCTCAGACCCACGCTTCCGTCGTGTAAATTCTAGGTGTGTTGTCTAAATCAGCTGTCACATGGTTCTAAGGACTGCAAACGCGCCACAAACAGCCTCTGGCAGTCAAGTCCAGCTCCTGGCCTTCCCGTGGCAGAACTGTTTAAACTGACAGGAGAAGGGGCGAGGGCGAATATCTGGCGCCTGAAAACCAGTTACTTAGGGTAGATGAGTGGCACGTTTGGTAGCTCATCTGCCGCTGTTGGCGAGATCTTCAGCTGCCGTGCGTGGAGCGGTGCTCCTCCCGGCCAATGAAGAAATTTGCAAATGGGGTTGCCGCGCAGCATCACTGCGGAAAAGGTGGTAGAAAGGATAAAGCGAAGCAAACAGTCAAATCACGGCACCTCTGGTCTGGAGGTCGGCCACGTCCTGAGTGCAGTCATATCGGGTGAAATGCATGAACCAGCTTGTCCCAGAGGTTAAGACACTGCTGGCGAGACTCTTCAAATGCCGCGCGTGGAGTGAAGCTCCTCCCGGTTAAGGAAGTAAATGCGGAAAAGAAATAAAGGTTGCTGTGCGGAGCCGATGGGAAAAGGTGGTGGAAAGTGAAGTTTAACCGGTATGTCCAGTAGTATCGCTACGAGAGCTATACCACGGCACCTCTGCTCTAGAGGCCGCCCGCGTCCGAAATACACCTACACTGGTGAAATATGCCTAAACCGGCACACACCAGGGGTGGAACTTGATGGCTAGACATGTCATGCCACCTCCGCTCTAGAGGTCGGTAACGCCTGATAAACACCCATACTGGTGAATTTTGCCTAAACCGGCTCATACCAGGGGTGAATCTTGAAGGCTATGCATGTCACAGTACCTCTGCTCTAGAGGTCGGTCCCGTCCCAAACACGCCCATACTGGGATAATGCCTAAACCGGCTCAACCCAGGGGTAGAAGTCACTAGTGGCGAGGATTCATCCTCCTGGACAAAAGCTCCATCCTGGTCACAACTAGGAAGGGTAGCGGCCACGACCGCAAAATGCTGAAGTCGGAGACACTGGACCAGGGAAGTCTAGATAGGCAACCACCTCTCACCCGGCGGGGATCTTTGCGTATTTTAATCACGCTGAGGTTTTCCGGCGAGAAAGTCCAACCCTGGACTGGATGGGCAACCACCTCACACCCGGCGGTGATACACGGGTATCTCAAAACACGTCGAGGTTTTCCGGTGAGAAAGTCCAACTCTGGCCTGGGTGGGCTACCGCCTCTCACCCAGCGGGGATGCACTGATATCCTAAACACGTCGAGGTCTTCCAGTGAGAAAGTCCAACCCTAGACTAAACTGGTGCAATGAAAGCCACGGTGTCACACCTTCTCTCTATCTCCCACACCTTCTATCTGCCACACCTTCTCTCTATCTGCCACACCTTCTCTCTATCTCCTACACCTTCTCTCTATCTGCCACACCTTCTTTCTATCTCCCACACCTTCTCTCTATCTCCCACACCTTCTCTCTATCTCCCACACCTTCTCTCTATCTGCCACAAGGAAGAAAACATGGCTGAGACACGCGAGAGTCGACGCAGTTATCGGAGTTGGGCCAAGAACATGTTCTTTGCCGTGATGTACTTGCTGACAGGATGTTGTGTTCTAGCAGCCAGCCTAATTAAAAGAGTCTGAAGTGGCCGATGTTGCTCAGAATCTAACTTTTAAAGTCCACAATGGTTTCAAGCATCCTACCCACTCCACATCCTACACTTCACGATCACAGCTGTATAGGACACAAGTTGGGGGGGGGGGGGGGTCAGTTATCAAGCTCCACAATTCTCACATCCTGAAGAGATACAATGACTAGACCACACGAGGGCAACTCATAGACTACTCGATCACGAAACATCCCTCGCACAGACTCCAGCTGGAGCAAGATCTGTGCCCCTCAGACCCACGCTTCCGTCGTGTAAAATCTAGGTGTGTTGTCTAAATCAGCTGTCACATGGTTCTAAGGACTGCAAACGCGCCACAAACAGCCTCTGGCAGTCAAGTCCAGCTCCTGGCCTTCCCGTGGCAGAACTGTTTAAACTGACAGGAGAAGGGGCGAGGGCGAATATCTGGCGCCTGAAAACCAGTTACTTAGGGTAGATGAGTGGCACGTTTGGTAGCTCATCTGCCGCTGTTGGCGAGATCTTCAGCTGCCGTGCGTGGAGCGGTGCTCCTCCCGGCCAATGAAGAAATTTGCAAATGGGGTTGCCGCGCAGCATCACTGCGGAAAAGGTGGTAGAAAGGATAAAGCGAAGCAAACAGTCAAATCACGGCACCTCTGGTCTGGAGGTCGGCCACGTCCTGAGTGCAGTCATATCGGGTGAAATGCATGAACCAGCTTGTCCCAGAGGTTAAGACACTGCTGGCGAGACTCTTCAAATGCCGCGCGTGGAGTGAAGCTCCTCCCGGTTAAGGAAGTAAATGCGGAAAAGAAATAAAGGTTGCTGTGCGGAGCCGATGGGAAAAGGTGGTGGAAAGTGAAGTTTAACCGGTATGTCCAGTAGTATCGCTACGAGAGCTATACCACGGCACCTCTGCTCTAGAGGCCGCCCGCGTCCGAAATACACCTACACTGGTGAAATATGCCTAAACCGGCACACACCAGGGGTGGAACTTGATGGCTAGACATGTCATGCCACCTCCGCTCTAGAGGTCGGTAACGCCTGATAACACCCATACTGGTGAATTTTGCCTAAACCGGCTCATACCAGGGGTGAATCTTGAAGGCTATGCATGTCACAGTACCTCTGCTCTAGAGGTCGGTCCCGTCCCAAACACGCCCATACTGGGATAATGCCTAAACCGGCTCAACCCAGGGGTAGAAGTCACTAGTGGCGAGGATTCATCCTCCTGGACAAAAGCTCCATCCTGGTCACAACTAGGAAGGGTAGCGGCCACGACCGCAAAATGCTGAAGTCGGAGACACTGGACCAGGGAAGTCTAGATAGGCAACCACCTCTCACCCGGCGGGGATCTTTGCGTATTTTAATCACGCTGAGGTTTTCCGGCGAGAAAGTCCAACCCTGGACTGGATGGGCAACCACCTCACACCCGGCGGTGATACACGGGTATCTCAAAACACGTCGAGGTTTTCCGGTGAGAAAGTCCAACTCTGGCCTGGGTGGGCTACCGCCTCTCACCCAGCGGGGATGCACTGATATCCTAAACACGTCGAGGTCTTCCAGTGAGAAAGTCCAACCCTAGACTAAACTGGTGCAATGAAAGCCACGGTGTCACGCAATCCCGCTTCTGAGACCCACCAAGAATACAGGCTAAAGCACTGTGATACTCTGAACCCCTTGTGGTCCTCTCGTGGATCTCGTGTGGTCTATTTTGGACCACACAGGGAACCACGGGACCTAACGAGGACCACATGCGTGAATTCAGTAGGTTCACAGTGCGGTTTTTGGTGGTAGAAGTGAACGAAGAAGAAGAAGAAGAAGAAGCTGTCACATAAAGTGTGTAGTTAATGACGCGCAGACTTTGGTGTCCGTCTGTGTAATGAATTTATGGAGGAAATATATAAACTTCACTAGCGCCATCTTCACTGAGTCTCTGCAGTAATCGCCCTTGTCTTGTTGAGCGAAATAAATGTCCATGTAGATATTTTCATGACGTGTTCTCAGTTCTCATTGTTTCTGCATCAGTAGTTTGTGTTACCTTAAAGTATTTATATTACACGTCCGATGTATACTAATATTGGAGCTTGGGAAATGACTGAACATAAACAGTTTCACTTTATTGCTAAAATCTCCACTTAAACAACATTTGGTTTGCCTCTGGCAGATTTCTCGCTTCTTCGGTGTTCGTGAACTGAATAAAGTTGACAGTGGCTGCTACAAGTTATCAAACTCCTGCTGCATGTCTGAAACTTTAATATAGCACAAACAGTTGATGAGGATACAGGCAGACTTGAGAGCAGGTAATTATCTGATTTAATATAGCACAAACAGTTGATGCAGATACAGGCAGACTTGAGAGAAGATAATTATCTGAACATGGACTTCCAGGCATTCATTATCTCCTTTAGCCAGGTAAGCGCGACTACTGCTGGTACCGGTTTAAGATGATGCTAGCGAAGTTGGGGGGGGGGGGGGTGGGGGGTGGTTTATATTTCTACCTGGACGAGTTTATTCTAAGTGTACTACTCTATGGAAGTGAATGCTGGAAAATCACCACAACTATAGAAAACAAGATGAATTCTTTCCAGACTAAATGTTTACGAAGAATTAGAAAAATATTTTGGCCAAACACCATAAGAAATAACGTCTTGTTGGCAGAAATGCAGATGAAGCCACTGACATCAATTATTGAGGAAAGACGCTGGCGATGGTTGGGATATGTGCTCCGAATGACTGACAACTCACTACCAAAAATAGCACTAAGATGGACACCACAGGGGAACAGAAGTAAGGGTAGACCAAAAGAGACATGGAGAAGAACAACAGAAAGGATGTTGAGCAATAGAGGGCTCACCTGGGCAAGAGCAGAAAAAAGGCAAAGGACAGGCATTTGTTGAAAACCCTTGCGGAAGCCCCATGTGCCCTGGGCACTTAAGGTTCAGAGAGAGAGAGAGAGAGAGTTTATTCCACGAACTGGCACAAATTTTCCGCAGTGTGTTCAAAGAAGTAGCAACACAAGTACAGCGCAAACATATGCAAGAGAGTGTTTATATTACATAGACCATTCTTACAAAAATACTTTATGTTGCAGCTACAGTGTTGGCTGTATAAGGAAGTGAAGACACGTAGAAATGATGTGGTCTGTACTTGGGAACAGACAGAAGGAATGACGGAAATATGAGTAGAAGGAAAGACGGAAATATGAGAAGGAAAGACGGAAACATGAGAAGGAATGACGGAAATATAAGATGGCGTGAAGAGTATGACTGCAGCGCCATCATATGGTTATGTTTCCTTGAGCTATGGTCACTGGCTGATTGTGTTAAGACATCAACAACCGCAGAGACAAGAGCATAGATAGCAGCGCCAACAGAAACTTCAACGAAAAGAATAAGATTTAAACATATTAGTCCGTTAACAGAAACATCCAGGCAAGAATGTTAACAAAAATAAATATGCAGAGAACGCTAGCAGAAGAAGCCAGGCAAGAATGTTAACAAAAATCAAATATGCAGAGAACGCTAGCAGAAGAAGCCAGGCAAGAATGTTAACAAAAATAAATATGCAGAGAACGCTAGCAGAAGAAGCCAGGCAAGAATGTTAACAAAAATAAATATGCAGAGAACGCTAGCAGAAGAAGCCAGGCAAGAATGTTAACAAAAATAAATATGCAGAGAATGCTAGCAGAAGAAGCCAGGCAAGAATGTTAACAAAAATCAAATATGCAGCCAGCGTTAACGGAAACATCCAGGCAAGAATGTTAACAAAAAACAGATATACAGACAGTTAACGGAAACATCCAGGCAAGAGTGCTAACACAGAATAGATATGCAGACAGCGTTAAAGAGATCATCCATAAAATAATGTTAGCATAAATGGAAACAAAATCGTTAATAAAAATAGAAGGTAGATCTTAAAGAAAAAGACATGCAAGTTTGTAAATGTTAACAAAAATATACACACAGACACAAGAGAGAGTAAATGAATGAATGAATGATCTTTATTTTAAAAGGGTGAAGATTGGGCGAGTGTAAGAGAGAGAGAGAGAGAGAGAGAGAGAGAGAGAGAGAAAGAGAGATACAGAGAGAGAGAGAGAAAGAGACAGAGAGAGATAGAGAGAAAGAAACAGCGAGAGAGAGAGAGAGAGACAGAGAGTAGTGATATAAATGTTTTGAGAAAAAACAAATTAATAAGAATTTTAACTACCAGATGACGACAAACAAAAATGCAGGAAATTCTACTATCAGTGTTCACGTTAACTGGCAGTTACCAGTAAATTACCAGTAAAATTACCAGTAAATTACCGATTAAAAAATAAAAAAAAAACCGAAAGTTGTAGAAGGCGTCCGTTACTGTAACCGGTTTATATTATAAAAAACCTGATAAAAAGTAACCAGCGAAATCGGTCGGAGAATAATCAGGCCAGCTGGTTGGTGGTGCTTAATTTACATGAGAATAATCAGGACAGTAGATTGATGGTGCTTAGTTTACATGAGAATAATGAGGACAGTAGATTGATGGTGCTTAATTTACATGAGAATAATCAGGACAGTAGGTTGGCTAGTAAAGAGGATTAAAGAGAGAGAGCTTAAATATTTTGGAAACATTAAACGTCATGATAATCTAGAGAAGACCGTCGTGGAAGGATACATAATGGGAAAAAGAAAGAGAGGAAGACCAAGGCGAAGATGGCTGCAAGACATAGTTGATAATCTGAAAATGGATGCATCAGCAGCAGGGCATCTTGCTTACAACCGAGAGGCCTACAGGAGAGCTGTTAGGGAGGCAAAGTTCCGCAAGAGACATGTAACTGACTGACTGACTGATATATATATATATATATATATATAATATATATATATATATATCCTTCATGTGCCGTTAAAAGACACATAGGGCTCGCAAGGTAGTTCGCCAATTTTTCCTGTTTTCGACGAGTCTTTCAACCTTATCAAAGGATTTTATGCCTGTTAATTTGGCCTCTCTTAACAATGTCCTCTTCAGAGTTTCACGCGGTCTGCCTTTTTTTCTTCGGCCTATTGTGTTCCACTTGATAGCTTGTTTTAGGATTCTCTGATCATTTCTTCTCATCAAGTGACCAACATATGTCCATCTCCTTTTCCTGATCACCCATGAGACTGGTTGTTGTTCAGTCATCTGTCTTATCTCTGCATTGTTCTTGAATTCGTTCCACTTGATGCCGAGTATTTTCCTTAGGCTTTTTTTTCAAAAGAGTCTAATTTCTTGTCTATTTCTTTAGTTGTTTTCCAGCTTTCGCATGCATAAATGAGGGTGGGTATTTGAATTTGAAGATATATATGTCTTAAAGAAGATGATTTCTCACATCACCTGCACAGCTCACAGTGATGATGCAGGTGAACAGAGTAAGTGCTTTCAAGAATATAAATTCGCTCACGTCATGCCCTGTCAATTTTAATTTTTAAAAATGGAAATAAAATATGGAGAAATGTTAACACACGCGGCGGACAACAATAAAATATGGAGAAATGTTAACACACGAGGGCGGATAACAATAAAATATGGAGAAATGTTAACACATGAGAGCGGACAACAATAAAATATGGAGAAATGTTAACACACGAGGGCGGACAACAATAAAATATGGAGAAATGTTAACACACGAGGGCGGACAACAATAAAATATGGAGAAATGTTAACACACGAGGTCGGACAACAATAAAATATGGAGAAATGTTAACACACGAGGGCGGACAACAATAAAATATGGAGAAATGTTAACACACGAGGGCGGACAACAATAAAATATGGAGAAATGTTAACACACGAGGTCGGACAACAATAAAATATGGAGAAATGTTAACACATGAGAGCGGACAACAATAAAATATGGAGAAATGTTAACACACGAGGGCGGACAACAATAAAATATGGAGAAATGTTAACACATGCAGGCGAACAACAAGGAAAGTATAAAATGTACTCACCATGACTTTGGAGAAAATGAAAGTAGGTGGATCTAGAGAAGCAAACTACAAGACAAAAATCTTGAATCTACAGTGAACTAAAAGATCACACTGTTGCTAGGGCAGCATAGCACGCGGCAGAACAGCCTGTTGCTAACCTACAGAGCTTGCTAAGACAGTCACTACCAAAAGCAGCACTGGTCTACACTTTCATGACATGGCCCCCTCCCGACAGTTACTTCCCCATCAGCAGTTTGTTAAGTTAATGAACTAGACGTGGTCTCTGCTCTAGTTCTGCATATCCCAGACCTGGTCTTAGAAAACAGGCTCACTTAACGCGCGCGAGTTTCTGCGCGAGCTTTCAAAATGCGACCTGGACCTGGAAACTGGCCGAGAAGTATTACCAATTATAACACATTTTGTAAAAAAAATGGTTGCCAACCCTAGGGGGAACCAAGGCGTCTAGTGCAGCGATAATTTGTTGTAACTCTTCAGCGATGAGACCATCAGACTGAGAGTGCAGAAGCTCTTTAACATCTTCATCTTTAACTTCCTCAGATTCCATCTCTTTTTTTTTTTTTTGCTAGCTGAGCACAGTGGATCATGGCTCCCAGAGGTCTCGTGAGATATAAATTCCTTTGAATGTAAATGCTACAGAAGAGTCTTCCAAATATCATGGACACAAAAAAGAACAAATATATCCATACTACAAGAACTTAATATTGAAGAAGGCTGGCTAGTAAAGAGGATTAAAGAGAGAGAGCTTAAATATTTTGGAAACATTAAACGTCATGATAATCTAGAGAAGACCGTCGTGGAAGGATACATAATGGGAAAAAGAAAGAGAGGAAGACCAAGGCGAAGATGGCTGCAAGACATAGTTGATAATCTGAAAATGGATGCATCAGCAGCAGGGCATCTTGCTTACAACCGAGAGGCCTACAGGAGAGCTGTTAGGGAGGCAAAGTTCCGCAAGAGACATGTAACTGACTGACTGACTGATATATATATATATATATATATATATATATATATATATATATCCTTCATGTGCCGTTAAAAGACACATAGGGCTCGCAAGGTAGTTCGCCAATTTTTCCTGTTTTCGACGAGTCTTTCAACCTTATCAAAGGATTTTATGCCTGTTAATTTGGCCTCTCTTAACAATGTCCTCTTCAGAGTTTCACGCGGTCTGCCTTTTTTTCTTCGGCCTATTGTGTTCCACTTGATAGCTTGTTTTAGGATTCTCTGATCATTTCTTCTCATCAAGTGACCAACATATGTCCATCTCCTTTTCCTGATCACCCATGAGACTGGTTGTTGTTCAGTCATCTGTCTTATCTCTGCATTGTTCTTGAATTCGTTCCACTTGATGCCGAGTATTTTCCTTAGGCTTTTTTTTCAAAAGAGTCTAATTTCTTGTCTATTTCTTTAGTTGTTTTCCAGCTTTCGCATGCATAAATGAGGGTGGGTATTTGAATTTGAAGATATATATGTCTTAAAGAAGATGATTTCTCACATCACCTGCACAGCTCACAGTGATGATGCAGGTGAACAGAGTAAGTGCTTTCAAGAATATAAATTCGCTCACGTCATGCCCTGTCAATTTTAATTTTTAAAAATGGAAATAAAATATGGAGAAATGTTAACACACGCGGCGGACAACAATAAAATATGGAGAAATGTTAACACACGAGGGCGGATAACAATAAAATATGGAGAAATGTTAACACATGAGAGCGGACAACAATAAAATATGGAGAAATGTTAACACACGAGGGCGGACAACAATAAAATATGGAGAAATGTTAACACACGAGGGCGGACAACAATAAAATATGGAGAAATGTTAACACACGAGGTCGGACAACAATAAAATATGGAGAAATGTTAACACACGAGGGCGGACAACAATAAAATATGGAGAAATGTTAACACACGAGGGCGGACAACAATAAAATATGGAGAAATGTTAACACACGAGGTCGGACAACAATAAAATATGGAGAAATGTTAACACATGAGAGCGGACAACAATAAAATATGGAGAAATGTTAACACACGAGGGCGGACAACAATAAAATATGGAGAAATGTTAACACATGCAGGCGAACAACAAGGAAAGTATAAAATGTACTCACCATGACTTTGGAGAAAATGAAAGTAGGTGGATCTAGAGAAGCAAACTACAAGACAAAAATCTTGAATCTACAGTGAACTAAAAGATCACACTGTTGCTAGGGCAGCATAGCACGCGGCAGAACAGCCTGTTGCTAACCTACAGAGCTTGCTAAGACAGTCACTACCAAAAGCAGCACTGGTCTACACTTTCATGACATGGCCCCCTCCCGACAGTTACTTCCCCATCAGCAGTTTGTTAAGTTAATGAACTAGACGTGGTCTCTGCTCTAGTTCTGCATATCCCAGACCTGGTCTTAGAAAACAGGCTCACTTAACGCGCGCGAGTTTCTGCGCGAGCTTTCAAAATGCGACCTGGACCTGGAAACTGGCCGAGAAGTATTACCAATTATAACACATTTTGTAAAAAAAATGGTTGCCAACCCTAGGGGGAACCAAGGCGTCTAGTGCAGCGATAATTTGTTGTAACTCTTCAGCGATGAGACCATCAGACTGAGAGTGCAGAAGCTCTTTAACATCTTCATCTTTAACTTCCTCAGATTCCATCTCTTTTTTTTTTTTTTGCTAGCTGAGCACAGTTGGAAGTGATTTATGTTATTTGCCTTAAGGGTTTAAAACTTCAAAATCATAAAGTAATTGTGGGGGAAGTTTCCACCAAACTCGATGCAAACATTCTTCCAAGCATCTCTGAAGTTACCGATGCCACCCTTTTTTTTTTTTTTGCTAGCTGAGCACAGTTGGAAGTGATTTATGTTATTTGCCTTAAGGGTTTAAAACTTCAAAATCATAAAGTAATTGTGGGGGAAGTTTCCACCAAACTCGATGCAAACATTCGTCCAAGCATCTCTGATGTTACCGATGCCATTTTTATATTATATTTCTTCCAAACTTCTGTCACAGTTTCAGCATTTTCTGTTTCAGTAGCTTTGGTTGGCACCTGAAATTTTTAAGTAATAAGTTTTAAACGTTGCAGTCACAACTTGATCTAGTGACTGTAACACAGGGGCAGATTTTAGTGGTAAAAAGATGAATTTCACATTCGGGTTTCAGTTCGCTATCATAGGCGAAAGGCTTGGTGCAGCATCCACAATTTGTAAAGCTTTAAAAGATCAGCTAATCTTTATCATTCAAAGTGTTTTTCTCTTTTCAACTTTTCAGTCAGTCAGTCGTTTGCATGTCCCTTGCGGAACTTTGCCTCCCTAACAGCTTTCCCGCAGACCTCTCGGTTGTAAGCATGATGCCCTGCTGCTGGTGCATCCATTTGCAGATCATCAACAATTTCATGCAGCCACCTTCGACTTGGTCTTCCTCTCTTTCTTTTTCCCATTATGTACTCTTCCAAGACGGTCTTCTCTAGATTACCATGACGTTTAATGTGTTCAAAATATTAAAGTTTTCTCTCTTTAATCCTCTTTACTGGCCAGCCTTCTTCAATATTAAGCTCTTGTAGTATAGATATATTTGTTCTTTGTGTGTCCATGATATTTGAAGAACTCTTCTGTAGCATTTACATTCAAAGGCATTTATGTGTTTTCTCAGCTGTTTTGTTAAGTGTCCAGGTCTCACAGGCATATGTTGCGATAAGAAAGATGAATGCCCTTAAAAATCTTATTTTTGTAGTTCTGTCTGTTCCTCTCCACAGATTCTTTAGGTTCTCCACAGCTTCAACTTTTACGCTGGCAAAATCTTTGACTTGTCTTTCACATCCACGGCTTTCTTTACAACCAAGGCTTTCATTCTCTCTTTTTCGACTGACAGAATAGCTACATTTGAAAGCTTCATCTGAGACATACTTGGCCTGAGCTTTCATCAGTCTAACCTTGTTGTGCTCCCTGTGACCGGAACTGTTAGGAATAAAATACAAGCACTGCGCATGTCTTGAAATCTTGCCGTAATCATGTGGTATTTTATCATAATGAAGCCTGTCTTAGGTTTTGATCGGGGTTTTCGGCCCGGTCCCTTGTGGCGCCCTCGAGAGAGCTTGATCTCTCCTTCCTCAAGCTCATTATTCCTTCCATTTTACATCATTCAGTTACAGACTTACCTTAGTTACAGACTTACCTTAGTTACAGACTTACCTCAGTTACAGACTTACCGCAGTTACAGACTTACCTCAGTTACAGACTTACCGCAGTTACAGACTTACCTCAGTTACAGACTTACCGCAGTTACAGACTTACCGCAGTTACAGAAATGTACATACATTACCAAAAAAAAATTATAGGAAACAAAAAACTACTTCAAATTCAAGGGCCAGGTTAGCTGAGTGATTAGGAACCAGGTGGTGCTGAGTTCAGTCTCAAAAGTGGGATATTTTCTGGTGCACACCAAATAGGCCCCGTGGTCCACTCAGCCTCTAACCTGGGAGGGTAAAGCGGCCGGGCGTGATACTGACCACATCACACTTTTATGTGCCGAAGCTCATGGAAGATACGCCCTAACACCGTACCCCCAAATATGTCTTAATGGCATGGAAACGGGAACTTTACCTCTCAAACTGGGGGCCCTCGTGTCTTCACATTCTGCACACTCTATGGCTACGCCCCTGCCGTAGCTACAAATCTGGTTAACTAACCTAGCACATTTTAAATCTCGCGGACTCTCCCAGATCTGAAATCACGCGAGATTTGTTGTAACTAGGGACACAGCTAAAGATAAATATTTAGAAGAAGAACGCAGGTTCTGGAGACTCTGGAGATAAGCTTTCACCTGGAACTCACGAACAAGAAATTGCAACGGTGTTTGTTGGTTGTGTCCACTACCCCACATTGTATGACCTATAAAACAAGAGATGGGTACTATCTTACCCCACAGATATTCCTTACCTGTCTAGAACACTGGACTGAACAGCTTATTGAAATCCAAACAAATTATAAATGTCTTGAAGCTGAACAGACTACGCTGGCTGGGGCATGTAGAAAGAATGGAAGAGAACAGACAAACGATAATGATGTATGCACAAGAGATGAGGGGAAGCAAGACCAAGGGGTAGACCAAGATAGAGATGGAGAGACAACATAGAAGAGGATATAAAAGAAATTGGTGTCACCAACTGGAGAGAGAAGATTAGGAACAGAGAGGAATGGAGGCGAACTTTATCTGCAGCAATGGGCCTTAATGTCTCGGAAAGCTGGAGAAGAAGAAGAAGAAGAAGAAGAAGAAGAAGTCTATCCACGTGAAAACAAATATTGTTGCCTTGTCTATGTTGCTTATAGTTGTATAAGAAAATTAAAACTATTTGAAACAAAACTAGAAACAGCCTTATTGATTAGAATGAGCACGGTTGTAACGTTTCAGTTTACACCTTCATCATACAAAAACATACAGGACAAAAAAAGTAGGGAAAGAAGATAAAATATAAGTTTAATTAATGATACACAACAAATAAGAATGAAAACAAAAATGAAATTAAAATTAGAAAAAAATGGAGGACTTAGCTGTGACTTGCAAGAAGCTGTGTCAAGGAGTGCGCGTGGTAGAGTACTGTGAATGTTTAAATGAAGACTTGGGAGGTGTGACAGGTTGGTAGTAAAGAGAAAGGGGTGCTGAAAGTGGTAATGAGAGAGAGAGAGAGAGAGAGAGAGAGAGAGATACAAGGGTAATCCAACCAAGAAAAGAGTGAGTGGAAGAGCTGGTTAGGTTAGAGGATGTGTAATCTAGTACAGTGAGAGGGGTTCTGAAATATAGGTTAGAGTGAGGAGAAAGTAGAACTTAGTCATTCATTCATTCATTTGCATGTCCCTTGCGGAACTTTGCCTCCCAAACAGCACTCCTGTAGGCCTCTCGGTTGTGAGCAAGATGGCCTGCTGCTGTTGCATCCATTTCCAGATCGTCAACGATGTCTTGCAGCCATCTTCGTCTTGGTCTTCCTCTTTTTCTTTTTCCCATCATGTATCCTTCCAATATGGTCTTCTCTAAATTATCATGACGTTTAATGTGTTCAAAATATTTAAGTTTTCTCTCTTTAATCCTCTTCACTAGCCAGCCTTCTTCAATATTAAGCTCTTGTAGTATAGATATATTTGTTCTTTTTTGTGTCCACGATATTTGGAGAACTCTTCTGTAGCATTTACATTCAAAGGCATTTATGTGTTTCTCAGCTGTTAGAAGAACTTAGTAGAGAGGAGATGTAAGACAGAGCTGAGGAGAAAGTAGAACTTAGTAGAGAGGGAATATAAGTTTGAGGAAAAAGCAGAACTTAGTAGAGAGGGAATATAAGCTTGAGGAAAAAGTAGAACTTAGTAGAGAGGGAATATAAGTTTGAGGAAAAAGTAGAACTTAGTAGAGAGGGAATATAAGTTTGAGGAAAAAGTAGAACTTAGTGGAGAGGGAATATAAGTTTGAGGAAAAAGTAGAACTTAGTAGAGAGGGAATATAAGTTTGAGGAAAAAGTAGAACTTAGTGGAGAGGGAATATAAGTTTGAGGAAAAAGTAGAACTTAGTAGAGAGGGAATATAAGCTTGAGGAAAAAGTAGAACTTAGTAGAGAGGGAATATAAGTTTGAGGAAAAAGTAGAACTTAGTAGAGAGGGAATATAAGCTTGAGGAAAAAGTAGAACTTAGTAGAGAGGGAATATAAGTTTGAGGAAAAAGTAGAACTTAGTAGAGAGGGAATATAAGTTTGAGGAAAAAGTAGAACTTAGTAGAGAGGGAATATAAGTTGAGGAAAAAGTAGAACTTAGTAGAGAGGGAATATAAGTTTGAGGAAAAAGTAGAACTTAGTAGAGAGGGAATATAAGTTTGAGGAAAAAGTAGAACTTAGTGGAGAGGGAATATAAGTTTGAGGAAAAAGTAGAACAGTAGAGAAGGAATATGTTTGTGGAGAAAAGAAATGTTAGGTTTAGCTGAACGTAATATTATCTTTCTCCACAATGATAAAACTATTATTATTTTATCCTTTCATCGGTAAATGCAATTTTACTTATTTATTTTAAACCTTTCTTTGAGGTGTAGGTCGCGATTAACAAACGTATAATCTTTTTGTCGACAGAACAGTTCAGTCAGCCCCAGCAAACCTGTACAAACTTGTTATCTTGCTCCGTTCCGGAATTCTGTCAAGCTTTTGTTATCTTGCTCAGTTCGAGAATTCTGTCAAGCTTTTGTTATCTTGCTCAGTTCGGAATTCTGTCAAGCTTTTGTTATCTTGCTCAGTTCGGAATTCTGTCAAGCTTTTGTTATCTTGCTCAGTTCGGAATTCTGTCAAGCTTTTGTTATCTTGCTCAGTTCGGAATTCTGTCAAGCTTTTGTTATCTTGCTCCGTTCCGGAATTCTGTCAAGCTTTTGTTATCTTGCTCAGTTCGAGAATTCTGTCAAGCTTTTGTTATCTTGCTCCGTTCGGAATTCTGTCAAGCTTTTGTTATCTTGCTCAGTTCGGAATTCTGTCAAGCTTTTGTTATCTTGCTCAGTTCGGAATTCTGTCAAGCTTTTGTTATCTTGCTCAGTTCGGGAATTCTGTCAAGCTCCCTCATAATCAACTTGCGGTAGAGGTGACGCCGGATGAAGGGTAGAAATAAGCGTTACTGCTGGTCCAGGGTCGGGCATCTGGGCACCCCAAGTCCAAGGTCGGGCATCCGGGCACCCCAAGTCCAAGGTCGGGCATCTGGGCACCCCAAGTCCAAGGTCGGGCATCTGGGCATACCAATTCCAGGACGGGGCATCTAGGCACCCCAAGTCCAAGGTCGGGCATCTGGGTACCCCAAGTCCAAGGTCGGGCATCTGGGCACCTCAAGTCCAAGTTCGGGCATCTGGGCATCCCACGTGAATACTGTACTCTCTGTCATATTGTGAAATGTGAGCTGTCCTCTCCTGTTCTCTCTGTCATATTGTGAAATGTGAGCTGTCCTCTCCTGTTCTCTCTGTCATATTGTGAAATGTGAGCTGTCCTCTCCTGTTCCCTCTGTCATATTGTGAAATGTGAGCTGTCCTCTCCTGTTCTCTCTGTCATATTGTGAAATGTGAGCTGTCCTCTCCTGTTCTCTCTCACACAAATTGTTAAATGTGAGCTACCCTCTCCTGTTCTCTCTGTCATATTGTGAAATGTGAGCTGCCCTCTCCTGTACTCTCTGTCATATTGTGAAATGTGAGCTGTCCTCTCCTGTACTCTCTGTCATATTGTGAAATGTGAGCTACCCTCTCCTGTACTCTCTGTCATATTGTGAAATGTGAGCTACCCTCTCCTGTACTCTCTGTCATATTGTGAAATGTGAGCTGTCCTCTCCTGTTCTCTCTGTCATATTGTGAAATGTGAGCTGTCCTCTCTGTCATATTGTGAAATGTGAGTTGCCGTATTCTGTACCCCAGCCTATCTGACCTGGAAACAAGAGCTATGACCCAAAATTAAACTCCTACTAATCTTCCTAAATTAGTGGATCTAATAAAAACATTTAGTAATCGTAAAATTTCCTGGGATCAGTTTTTGGAGTGACGAAACCCGGAAGTGATCATGGGTGTGTATAAAAGTAGGATTGATTTAGCTCCGGGTATGGGATGAGAACAGAAGGGAAGCTTGCGTGGAGATATTTTTGTCATGTTTTGGAGCTCTCGTTTGTTTTAGCTGCCCTGCAGTGTTAGGTGAGTCATGATTAGTAAAAGAAGGTATGAGTTTAATGCTACAAGCAAGTATACATGATAAAGTTTGTTGCTTTGTCATGTTGGCTTGTAGAGGTTACGTGTATTGATGTCACTTGTGCCCTTCTACACAACGAAACGTTTAGTGTACCTCCACATCGCATCCTCCTCCATTTTTCTTTTCTTAAACTGAACTAAAGATGCACGTTGACTTTAAATGGTAATTGATGCCAATAGAAAGGGGGCCTTGCGCCATGGTTGTAAGACATAGCCAGGATAATATGTAAGTTGTTCAGTACAGGGAAATGTAGGCAGTAAGGAATGGCCGCCTCGCTCTCCTACGTTCAGAAGGATTCAGGTATTCCTGTAGTGCCAGGGGGCCAGGGCACCTCTGGCTAGATTCAAACCACTGACCTTCACTCTGAGAGACAATGAACACATAAACCACTTTGTTACTGAGATGCCCTCAATATTGACTGTCTGCCATTAAAAGAAGGTTCTACTCTGTGATGAGCATTGTCCTGGCTCTTCCACATCTCTCCACTCTCAAGAACTGCATCGTCTTATGGTCATTCATCATCATCATGAGAAGGGGGCATACTCCACCACAAATCTTGATATTTTGAAATGTGAGCTGTCCTCTCCTGTTCTCTCTGTCATATTGTGAAATGTGAGCTGTCCTCTCCTGTTCCCTCTGTCATATTGTGAAATGTGAGCTGCCCTCTCCTGTTCTCTCTGTCATATTGTGAAATGTGAGCTGTCCTCTCCTGTTCTCTCTCACACAAATTGTTAAATGTGAGCTACCCTCTCCTGTTCTCTCTGTCATATTGTGAAATGTGAGCTGCCCTCTCCTGTACTCTCTGTCATATTGTGAAATGTGAGCTGTCCTCTCCTGTACTCTCTGTCATATTGTGAAATGTGAGCTACCCTCTCCTGTACTCTCTGTCATATTGTGAAATGTGAGCTACCCTCTCCTGTACTCTCTATCATATTGTGAAATGTGAGCTGTCCTCTCCTGTTCTCTCTGTCATATTGTGAAATGTGAGCTGTCCTCTCTGTCATATTGTGAAATGTGAGTTGCCGTATTCTGTACCCCAGCCTATCTGACCTGGAAACAAGAGCTATGACCCAAAATTAAACTCCTACTAATCTTCCTAAATTAGTGGATCTAATAAAAACATTTAGTAATCGTAAAATTTCCTGGGATCAGTTTTTGGAGTGACGAAACCCGGAAGTGATCATGGGTGTGTATAAAAGTAGGATTGATTTAGCTCCGGGTATGGGATGAGAACAGAAGGGAGTCTTGCGTGGAGATATTTTTGTCATGTTTTGGAGCTCTCGTTTGTTTTAGCTGCCCTGCAGTGTTAGGTGAGTCATGATTAGTAAAAGAAGGTATGAGTTTAATGCTACAAGCAAGTATACATGATAAAGTTTGTTGCTTTGCCATGTTGGCTTGTAGAGGTTACGTGTATTGATGTCACTTGTGCCCTTCTACACAACGAAACGTTTAGTGTACCTCCACATCGCATCCTCCTCCTTTTTTCTTTTCTTAAACTGAACTAAAGATGCACGTTGACTTTAAATGGTAATTGATGCCAATAGAAAGGGGGCCTTGCGCCATGGTTGTAAGACATAGCCAGGATAATATGTAAGTTGTTCAGTACAGGGAAATGTAGGCAGTAAGGAATGGCCGCCTCGCTCTCCTACGTTCAGAAGGATTCAGGTATTCCTGTAGTGCCAGGGGGCCAGGGCACCTCTGGCTAGATTCAAACCACTGACCTTCACTCTGAGAGACAATGAACACATAAACCACTTTGTTACTGAGATGCCTTCAATATTGACTGTCTGCCATTAAAAGAAGGTTCTACTCTGTGATGAGCATTGTCCTGGCTCTTCCACATCTCTCCACTCTCAAGAACTGCATCCTCTTATGGTCATTCATCATCATCATGAGAAGGGGGCATACTCCACCACAAATCTTGATATTTTGATCAACTCAGGTTGGTGACTGTTTGTTGTGCCATCACGTCAGACTTTTGTGCCATCATGTTAGACTTTTTGTTGTGCCGTCACGTTAGACTGTGTGTTGTGCCATCACGTTAGACTGTTTGTTGTGCATCATGTTAGACTGTTTGTTGTGCCATCATGTTAGACTGTTTGTTGTGCATCATGTTAGACTGTTTGTTGTGCCATCACACTAGACTGTTTGTTGTGCATCATGTTAGACTGTTTGTTGTGCATCATGTTAGACTGTTTGTTGTGCCATCACACTAGACTGTTTGTTGTGCAATGTGAGCTGTCCTCTCCTGTTCTCTCTGTCATATTGTGAAATGTGAGCTACCCTCTCCTGTACTCTCTGTCATATTGTGAAATGTGAGCTACCCTCTCCTGTACTCTCTGTCATATTGTGAAATGTGAGCTGTCCTCTCCTGTTCTCTCTGTCATATTGTGAAATGTGAGCTGTCCTCTCTGTCATATTGTGAAATGTGAGTTGCCGTATTCTGTACCCCAGCCTATCTGACCTGGAAACAAGAGCTATGACCCAAAATTAAACTCCTACTAATCTCCTAAATTAGTGGATCTAATAAAAACATTTAGTAATCGTAAAATTTCCTGGGATCAGTTTTTGGAGTGACGAAACCCGGAAGTGATCATGGGTGTGTATAAAAGTAGGATTGATTTAGCTCCGGGTATGGGATGAGAACAGAAGGGAAGCTTGCGTGGAGATATTTTGTCATGTTTTGGAGCTCTCGTTTGTTTTAGCTGCCCTGCAGTGTTAGGTGAGTCATGATTAGTAAAAGAAGGTATGAGTTTAATGCTACAAGCAAGTATACATGATAAAGTTTGTTGCTTTGTCATGTTGGCTTGTAGAGGTTACGTGTATTGATGTCACTTGTGCCCTTCTACACAACGAAACGTTTAGTGTACCTCCACATCGCATCCTCCTCCATTTTTCTTTTCTTAAACTGAACTAAAGATGCACGTTGACTTTAAATGGTAATTGATGCCAATAGAAAGGGGGCCTTGCGCCATGGTTGTAAGACATAGCCAGGATAATATGTAAGTTGTTCAGTACAGGGAAATGTAGGCAGTAAGGAATGGCCGCCTCGCTCTCCTACGTTCAGAAGGATTCAGGTATTCCTGTAGTGCCAGGGGGCCAGGGCACCTCTGGCTAGATTCAAACCACTGACCTTCACTCTGAGAGACAATGAACACATAAACCACTTTGTTACTGAGATGCCCTCAATATTGACTGTCTGCCATTAAAAGAAGGTTCTACTCTGTGATGAGCATTGTCCTGGCTCTTCCACATCTCTCCACTCTCAAGAACTGCATCGTCTTATGGTCATTCATCATCATCATGAGAAGGGGGCATACTCCACCACAAATCTTGATATTTTGATCAACTCAGGTTGGTGACTGTTTGTTGTGCCATCACGTCAGACTTTTGTGCCATCATGTTAGACTTTTTGTTGTGCCGTCACGTTAGACTGTGTGTTGTGCCATCACGTTAGACTGTTTGTTGTGCATCATGTTAGACTGTTTGTTGTGCCATCATGTTAGACTGTTTGTTGTGCTATCATGTTAGACTGTTTGTTGTGCCATCACACTAGACTGTTTTGTTGCCATCATGTTAGACTGTTTGTTGTGCATCATGTTAGACTGTTTGTTGTGCCATCACACTAGACTGTTTGTTGTGCAATGTGAGCTGTCCTCTCCTGTTCTCTCTGTCATATTGTGAAATGTGAGCTGTCCTCTCTGTCATATTGTGAAATGTGAGCTGTCCTCTCCTGTTCTCTCTGTCATATTGTGAAATGTGAGTTGCCGTATTCTGTACCCCAGCCTATCTGACCTGGAAACAAGAGCTATGACCCAAAATTAAACTCCTACTAATCTTCCTAAATTAGTGGATCTAATAAAAACATTTAGTAATCGTAAAATTTCCTGGGATCAGTTTTGGAGTGACGAAACCCGGAAGTGATCATGGGTGTGTATAAAAGTAGGATTGATTTAGCTCCGGGTATGGGATGAGAACAGAAGGGAGTCTTGCGTGGAGATATTTTTGTCATGTTTTGGAGCTCTCGTTTGTTTTAGCTGCCCTGCAGTGTTAGGTGAGTCATGATTAGTAAAAGAAGGTATGAGTTTAATGCTACAAGCAAGTATACATGATAAAGTTTGTTGCTTTGCCATGTTGGCTTGTAGAGGTTACGTGTATTGATGTCACTTGTGCCTTCTACACAACGAAACGTTTAGTGTACCTCCACATCGCATCCTCCTCCTTTTTTCTTTTCTTAAACTGAACTAAAGATGCACGTTGACTTTAAATGGTAATTGATGCCAATAGAAAGGGGGCCTTGCGCCATGGTTGTAAGACATAGCCAGGATAATATGTAAGTTGTTCAGTACAGGGAAATGTAGGCAGTAAGGAATGGCCGCCTCGCTCTCCTACGTTCAGAAGGATTCAGGTATTCCTGTAGTGCCAGGGGGCCAGGGCACCTCTGGCTAGATTCAAACCACTGACCTTCACTCTGAGAGACAATGAACACATAAACCACTTTGTTACTGAGATGCCTTCAATATTGACTGTCTGCCATTAAAAGAAGGTTCTACTCTGTGATGAGCATTGTCCTGGCTCTTCCACATCTCTCCACTCTCAAGAACTGCATCCTCTTATGGTCATTCATCATCATCATGAGAAGGGGGCATACTCCACCACAAATCTTGATATTTTGATCAACTCAGGTTGGTGACTGTTTGTTGTGCCATCACGTTAGACTGTTTGTTGTGCCATCATGTTAGACTGTTTGTTGTGCCATCACGTTAGACTGTTTGTTGTGCCATCACGTTAGACTGTTTGTTGTGCCATCATGTTAGACTGTTT